>CAAKHF010019589.1:0-10000 GCA_901007745.1 Hippocampus kuda | reverse complement strand
AATGAGATAGGAGCTTGTTGGTATGGGCAAAGGCAAACTCGCCACTCTCCGACGTTTGTTTGAGTCCCCCAGCCTCCCATCTTGTGCTTCCATTGCACCTCCTCCACACTGTTTAATGTGTAGGAAGGTGCGGCGGTAGGAGGTGGGGGCTGCATTTTATGTGCTCCTTTCCAAGTGCTCTGTGTGCATTGCTGAAGGAGGGCCTTTATGTGTACCTTTGCAGATCAGGCGCTCAAAGAGAGGAAAACACGGTTATATCAACAAACGCTCCCTCCCAACAGCCCTGGCGTGGGCACCTGTCACTCACCTGGGATTTAACGGCACATCTTGAATGGGCAGACTCTTATGCCTATTGAGGTTGAGTAAACTCCCAACGCCTTATTATTCATTCGACTATCATTTGTAAAAGCGCTTCTTCCGCTGGATCTTAGTGGCTTTAATAACGATGGCTTCAAACTGCATGCATTGTTTCTTCACAATAAGCCATACTGCTCCGGACTACTTGAGTCAGACGTATCATATGCTCTGCTGTCACTGACTGGAGTCATTCAAATATGCACCAGCTGCCAAGGCTAAGCAGCTTTCTTATAGAGAGAAACGCAAACTGTGGATTGCAGATACCAAAATCTGATTTTGGTTTTATCAGTGTTTGTCGAGTGGGCTTTGAGAGATTTCATCTCTGGAAATCCTTACCAGGGGAGATGACAGTTCATCAGCGTGTTCTCATTACTTTTTAAACTTTTTTTGTTGACGCGAGAGCTTGTTGGCTAAAGGTGAGCTTCCAATTAATAATGCAGATTGGTCTCATGAGAAACCGACACGTGTTTGCAATTCAGAGTTCGTACATGTGCGTAGGAACTAAGGTGCTTCTTTGTAACATGAATGATTTCAAAACGTATTGATCACAGGGATACCTGTCCTGGCAAGTGAGAAATCAGTCCAAGGGACAGACTGAACTGTCTTCAGTATTTACTCCAAAAATGTAAATCACATATTTGTATTTTTATTTAACCCGTTAACCGACCAGGGCATGGTGCAGAGAAATCCTGGGCTGGAAAGTCATTCATAGTAATATCTCACAGTCTTCACACACATCTCGCAGGTGCTGTCGAGGCATGAACGCATGAGGCAGTTTGATGCTTGACTCCACCGTGCAGAGAAGCTCTCGGTAATCAGCATGGCAGACTTTCTGAGATAGATGAATACTCAACACTGAATCATGCCCCAGTAGAATATTTCACCAGATCTATTAAAACTGGATGCTTCCTTGTTGTATAAGAAGCTTTTTCTGTTTCGACTCAGAATTCACAAAAAAAAGAAAAAGTATCCATGGCAAGCTCTGTTGAAATGGGGTTAGCTCATGAAGAGATGGAGGAATAAATAATACACACTGTAATCAAACGGGCAGCACCCATCATCCGCTGTCTAATATTTTGGTTTTCTTATTCTTCTTGGGGGTGTGTGACGCAAAGCATTTCTACACCTCGTACCGTGTCGTATGCTCATTGTTGTGCAGGTGTACCTAAAGAAATCCCTGCTGGGTGAACCCCTATACTGTACTATACTACTATACTACATTCCTATACTATACTAGTACAGTATGTCATCATGAAGGTCCATTTAATTAAGTCAACCATTAAGATGCAATGAAGTTCTCGCCACACCACTAGGCACCAGCCATTAAATAAATATTTCATATTCATTAGGTCAAAGTCAATGAAATGTCAAATGTTTTCAAGTTACAGCATATAACACTCTCCATCATCAGGACATCAAGCAAAGGGTGTTTTCACCTGCACTCCTTTATAAACAAATTGAACTCAGTCCTCTGTGAATTTAGGTCATTTACCACTTGTGCTTATAAATGCTTAATGATTTATTTAAAAATCTGTCACATCATTCTCCACACAAGCCCCTCAGCCGTCTGTGTGCTGGTTAACTCACCTCATTGTAATGATTTGTGTTTTTGTTGACTTTGTTTAGATTAGATTTTGATTTGTTTCATGTTCTGTCACGTGGGATGGCACAGTGGTCGACTGGTTAGCACCGCCTCCTCACAGTGCAGAGAGGTGCAGGGTTCCATTCCACTTCCTGTATGGAGTTTGCGTGTTCTCCCCGTGCATGCGTGGGTTTTCTCCGGGTACTCTGGTTTCATCCCTCATTCCAAAAACATGCATGGTAGGTTAATGGAACACTCGAAATTGTCCCTAAGTGCGATTATGAGCGCGATGGTTGTTTGTCTATGTGTGTCCCGTCATTGGTTGGCAAATAGTTCACATGTACCCCACCTACTGCCCGAAGACAGCTGGGACAGGCTGGAGCACGTCTGCAACCCTCGTGAGGATAAGCTGATCAGAAAATGGCTCGATCGATATTCTGTCATGTTTTTCAGTATCCCTTGTTCATGTCTCGTCACCCATTAGAATTTGTCTTCTCATTTAATCTGTTCCTTGTGTCTTACTAATCAACTCGCTCCAGCCACTCATGCCTTGTTCAAGTGTGCCTCATTGTCTCGCCAGTTTGCTTGTATTTAGTTCCCTGCTTTCTTTCAGTCTGTGTTGGTTCATTGTGATTGCTGCCATCTTATGTCACGTCAAGTTTCCCTAGCATTTGTAGTGTTTAGAGTTTTTGTTTGCCCTGTGTTTCTCTGTTACTTTGAAAATAATTTCTTTTTGATGGGAGATTCTTCTTCTCTACACTTGGTTCTGCCACTTTTGCCACAACTCCACCAGCACTTGTCTGACATTCATGTCATCAAACAAAGTCACATTAGTCAGGTGTAACTTGTTGAAACGATATTTCATCAAATATGACGGTGATCACATTTTCTCACATTGTCAACTAACTATTGGCATAAATGGAGACAAGACAAAGCTACAACCGACAGAAGTCAAACACACATCTAAAGCCGCCTTTGGATTTGACTCATATTGGTCTGTGAGCCCTTTGATGTTATTTCATGTCTTCTGTACGATAAATAACCATAGTATAGTCCATTGAACCTTGAAAAGTGGGGACGTGTCAGCGCGCCACCTATGGACGTTACTGTGATGTAAAAATCCTTATCCAATAAAATTATGCCTGGAAAAGATGGAGCTTATCCTTGTGGAGTGAGAAAACGCTGCTTCGGAGGATAACTGTCTCATTCTTCAACTTCTCCATAACCCAGCCACTATTTGCCTTCCTGTATTTATGATAATGAAATGTAATTCCGGCCCTTATTGACGCGCAGTAGTCTTTTAACCACGTAAATGAATCTTTTTTTACCCTTGCTCCCATATTTTAGTCACACTGTCAAAATCCCCATTTCCTCTCATCAATCCGATATTGCACTTTGTGGCCTTCCATTGCTGTTGCCCTCGCAGTTTATACAGCCTATTCCTCTCATTCAATTATTTCTCTGTGTTGGTGTTTATTTTGGTGAGAAAGACTGGATTATCCCTGATGAAATAGTTGTTATTCAGATTCAAGATAATCTAGTTAGTAAATCCATTAAAGAAGAAATCTACGTATAACCCCCGCTCCCCTTTGCCATCTATAGAAACCCATTCTCTTTTTCTCATCTTGGCTGCAGAAGTGCTTTAAAAGCACAGTAATCTGCTGCACTCTCTTAAAACTTCATAAGTGGTATTAACTCATCCACTGAGGATAATTTGTTGTTGTCAATATCAGGGAGTCAAAATTAGAGCCAGCTAATTCGGATCCTCTCAGAATTCCTGCCTTACATAACAATTAGGAGTTTAATGTAACTATATTGCAATATTAGCTATTATGTATGTAGTTTTGGAAACAAATCCGCTCATTCAGTGCAATACAAGTGGCCACATCAAAGAAATAAAGTGAGGAAGCCAAGTGGATTGAAGCTCACGAAATACATTACACACTTATTAAAGTAATTTTCACTTTGCCGTCTAGACCTGGGCAAAAACACTCACATTTTCATTGTACTCTGAGGAAGGCCGTGTGGAGCCCCCCCCCCCTCCCTTTGTTAACTTTGAAGTTAGCTGAAAATGTATATAGGTAGACTAGGGTGGCATCAAATAATCAGCAACTTCAAAAAGCATGCTGCCACTTAGCACTCCTAAAGCTAATGTCCCCAAGACATTCAGAATGGAAATTATTCAAACTCATTTAGTGGTAGCAAATTGGTCTAAGTTCAATCAGAAAACAGACTGACACTGAATAAGAAGTGCAGCCTAATTATGCTTGTTTGTCAAATGAAATTTTCATTTGGGCAGAAATGAAACCTCGGAGCCAATACTTTTGAGGTGAGAGCCGAATTGTATTATCAGCTAAATGCAGTAAAATCCACAATCATACGATGATAATGAAAATGGAGCCAGTGTTAACATTCAGGCTTCCGATGCCCTGGGCATATGGCGATAAAAATTAAGTACCATCGTCCTCTGCCAGGCACGCTGAAACCCAGGCTGCTCTTTAGCCTCTTCGATGCATTTTTGCATTTTAAAAACTTTATCAAGCTGCTGTTGCAATGTGGGAAATGTCAACGTGAAATGCACTGAAGGCAAATTAGAATTTCATTAATAGTAAAATTATTGCTTTTGACTGATGTGTTACTATGCTTGTTAAGAGCTGGAGAGTGGAACACTCGTCGTCTGGATGGCAGTCTTGTCTCTCGCCATTTGCTCCTGCACGTTAGCGATCAAGAGCAACAAAAAAGTGCAAAGCCTCCATCGTTTTAGGAGATGAGGATTATGTCATTCAAGACATTCACTTGCCAGTGTTGCTTTTAGATTCTACTCCATTTATAAAAGCGGAGAAGACTTTCAACACCAATGGATTGGGTTTTAGCATCAACGGTAGCATCATCACACATAGAGTAACCCCCCACAGTAACGGTATCACAAGCGCACACAGTACATATAGCATGGAATCATTTATGAAGCCCGGGCTTTTTATTGATTTTCCTGGTAATCCCCTCAGTGTTAATGTTGTCACTGAGAAACAGGTAATAGGTTGAATAACCAGATACATTTTATGTTATGCAAAAAAATGGGACAACAGATTTGCATAAATAAAATACTGATTTGCACGTTGTCAATCGTTTGGATACACGGTGCTCCAACTTGTGTTAACCAGCGTTATCAATGTCATTTTGTCTTTGGCTTGACTTTTGTACAAGCTAATAAAGCTGAGATTTGACACGGTAATATGACCCATTTACACAATGATTTTTTTTAAATATATGGGAACAACTGAGCTCTTTTTTTGATCTATTGAAACACAATTTACATTTCCAGAATCTTAATGGTTACTTGACTGAATGTGCAGTTTTTAATAATAGATCATTTTGCAACTTCATATCTTATTACCCACTTTCTATCGCTGTCTGACCACAAATCCGGCAACAATGCATACTGTACATTACATCCATACAGCCACATGGTAACAAGTACACGTGTACAGTTGTCAGCTACAAAAGAGGGCCACCTGTGTTCAGGTGTACACCAACGTAAGTGTAGTGTAAGCACTATCTTCAGAAGTACAGCATATTTAATGCAATGAAAATATTATTATCGAACAATACATTCATTCATTCATCTTCCGAACCGCTTCATCCTCATTAGGGTCGCGGGGGGTGCTGGAGCCTATCCCAGCTGTCTTCGGGCAGTAGGCAGGGGACACCCTGAATTGGTTGCCAGCCAATCGCAGGGCTCGAACAATACATTTCGTAAAAATGTATATGAATGTAGTGTACACGGTTGTATCGTAGACTATATATTGTTTCTAATCTAAACTATGTTTCACATTCTACCTTTTTTTTTTTAATCTGTTTCTTATAGCCCTTGCGCTTGATATTACTTGAACTCTGCTGAAAATGGCACTCGCTGAGGCTTCTCCCAAACAACAGCGATATCAGTGATCAGATGGTAAATTCCAGTAAGCCATTTCCTTCGGTGGGGTTTTATCGGCAGTGGTCAGTTTGCAGCAGTACAACAGCTTACAGACTCACACCACGCACTGTGGACATAAGCTTTGATGAACTGACAGCTAAAGCTTGTGGATGTTATATTTCCCAGTTCATATCAGCGTTTCACTGCTTGATGTATTACTAGAAGTAATATGAACAAAACTTAGTCACACACAACAGTTTAGGGCTGAGTTTTTCACTGGTAGGTTGATGTAACCTTTTTTGTTCAATAATTCCTCCATTACTCTTCCTTCCTCATTAAAGTCACGAGTCAGAGTATTACTAGTGTTTTATTTACCGTCATTTAAAAGATTTTTTTTTCTTTTCATGATAGTATAATGAGTCACTCAATGATGTTTGAAGCAAACTCGTTTCAAGGGACATCTTTCAAGCAGTGGTCTTGATGATAACAATGGAGGGGACATGTCTGGTATGCAACGTCGAGAGATTGGATACCTCGGATTCGTAGTGGAGCTCTGACCTCTTGTGCTTTTTAGTGGAAGTGCATTCTCGAGCCTCTCTCATAGAAAGCTTTGTATTATTGTAAAAAAAGAAAAAATCTGAATCCACTTGAAGGTTCATTTTTCACTCCAGCCATAAAGAGTGTTTGATAGAACCCGCAGGAGACTTCTTTTAGAAATGGTTCTGATCAGGTTTTGAAAGGGCTATAGAAATGTTTCCCCTTGAAGGAACATTTCTCAAAGCGCACACGTCAGTACAACAAAGCGACGGACGTAATACATGGTCAGATATTCATTTCATTGATCTGCATTTTAAGTGGTTCCGTTGTTCCATATGGTTTAGCATTTTTGCTCCCTCTTATCCCGGACTTCTTTTCATTTTCTCAGTCGCCCTCTGCTGCACACTGTTAAGACAAATAGACCACAAAATATACCACCACTCGACAAGAATGTACAGCATAAAAATGTATGGAATGAAGCAGATGAATAACAGATAGAGCAACGGGATGCTATGACAGTCTCTGAGGCCACCGATAAATGTTGTTAACAGAACAGTTTTAAAAGTGTATCGAACCTGAAAACAATTCTACAGGAAGTTAATAGATTGACAACAGGACACACTTTGTTAAGTCAAGTCAAGTACAACTTTATTGTATACAGCACAGATGAAATTTCCTCCCTCTTAAACAGACAATAAGAGGAGCCGCTGCGGGTGCCCGCGCCGCCATCAAAAGAACACTTAACATAAAATGATAAAACAATACAACACAACACAACACATAAAACAGACAGTCGTGCCATCTTAACCACTTTTCTTCCATTCACTTTGTTGTTGTGTTTGCAGGAAATTGGTTGTAAAAATCTGCAAGTGTCTTTCTGCCAGACATACTATTAGTACGAATTAGTGAATCTGGAAGATTGCTTTTGAGAAAAACTGCAGAGTTGATAATAAGAGACCCACTATGAGGGTTTAAAACCAAATATCCTCTCATAACAAAGATGTTTACCATCTGTATCATGCGCCAAATTTAGATTTTTCTTGAATATTGTTAAAATCATGAACTTAAGGTTGACATATTCGATTTTCTTCCTGTCACTCCTGATCAGCAATGTGCTTTGAAACCATTACAAGACACGCAAAGACATTGGTGGAATGCTTCCTATTCCCTTAGCCATTGTGAATTCATCACATGAATCAATCTCTGTCAACCCAGCGAATCCTAATGAAGCAGAAATGTGTCACATTTGCGCCACAATGAGGATAACTGGCAAACTTTGCCCGGAAAATGAAACTATTATCTTCCGCAAGACGAGCAGAGACTCAATATAAATAAATAAAAGTTGCACTTATCTAGTGGACAGTGTGATTACCGAGTTGACATCCAAATTGACTTGTCTTATCATCTTGTAGTGGTTTTCAGCTGAGTGGAGACTGTAGATGAAAGCAAAATAATCTTTAAATAGTAGTTCAAGATGGCTGCTTGATAAATTGCTCCACAACAGTTTTGATCAATGAAGCATGCATTCAATATATTGCCTATTTAGATATGTGAGATAAACTTAACTGGTCTTGTAAATGATTCATAAGTTATATTTCCTTCACTATCTGGCAAAGATTTGAAGAATGTTTGGGGGGGGCACTTTTTGAATACATATTATATTGTCTTTTATACATCAGAAAATCCATAACCTCCTTTTACTGTTTATTTATAAAGTGTTCGACTTTATGATGTCATTTTGATATACACCGTTCATACGTTCGACTTTGTTTTGTTGTATTTCAAAGCATTTGCTCCTATCTTATTGTTTACTACCAGATTGTCAGGTGACAGTGAAGCGTCCATCCTAGTCTACTAAATATTTGTTTTTTAGATATACGTGTTAGCGCAGCGTACAACTGCATTTACGCAGCAGCACATTTGTGCAAGCATGTGACGAACGCACGTCGACCGCCCCTGAATTGAATTTGCTGTGCGCTTGTAGGACAACGTTGTCACGATTGTGGAAAACGTCAAAGCTATTTTCCTCTTTACCAGTCAATGCATTGCTTGCTTAATAGTAATTGGATTCTTATCCTCCTGTTTGCTCATCAGTTCCTGCTCCTCCTCATTCCAACCCTAAACTCCATTTAAAGTTTAATAACATTTTAGAATAGTTCCCATTCAAGTAAACAGAATCTGATTACCGAGCTGGATTGAAAATATATGTCTGACGTCAATTTATATGATTTATTTATTCAAAGGGGCCCCTGGTGAAGATGATTGCCGGCAAACAAATGGCAGCCGTTCCTTTTCAACAGCAAAGTGGGTTTTTTTGTCTGTCTTGAATTCTTCATGTTCTCTTAGCATATCAGTGTGGGCTTAATAGCAGGAAACACAAGGAATGAAAACTATACTTTATTCAGACTTTTTTTTTTCTAATGTGGAGTGCTTTGCTTTGTTACTTTAGATTTTTGTAAAACCAGAAGGTACATTTCGTAGCGGCAAAACAGTCGGACTTAAACTATTCTGTGATCGTTTTGAATTTCTCTCTCTATGCCCCTCATTGTGTTCGAGGACCTGCCTTGTACATGTTCTTGCCAGCTGCTTACCAAATGAGGTTATAGTGTTTCCCTACCAACTGTAAATTTCAATAATTTGTTGGCGGAGCCCTCTCGCCATCCGTTTATCATACTATCAATGGCGACTCAACTTCCCTCTGCTGCTCCTTCTGAAACCCTGACCCCCAGCCCTATTACAGTCCTGTAATGAAGTGCAATGGAGTGGTAATTGGTCTGCATTATACCGGATCAGGTAACATTAGACTTATTTTCTTATCACAATGAGCCCTGCTGGTGACTCTCAATGAGAAACCAAACACACTCTCTTTCTTTTGCAGGCTATCATTCAAATAACATTTGAACTAGAGACTGACTCCCCATTTCAGTTTTCCATTTCAAGATTGCAGTCTGTGTCTTCAGATTGGACTTTTGTTTCTAGTTTCCTCCACTTTAAAAGTCTCCCAAACCACTGGCAGTGGCGATAATCTGGAGCTTTCTCAAAATGGGGAAGTACAGTAAATGAGAAGGTCACCAGGTAAACTATACAGTTACAGCTACTTGTTACCTGTTAAAAAATGTTAGGAATGTGATCCAAGTACCATAATATTTAAGTAATATAACTGAATTACATTTAATTACTTTTGGAGTACTCCAATACATAATATGGTGGGGAAAAAATGTTTTGTCATGTGGGCGGCACACAAAATTAAATATCAATGCAATATATATTTTAACATATTAGTATGTCTTTTCTGTCTTTGGGATGCTGGAGGAAGCCAAAACACACAACATTCAAATTCAAAACATGAGAACTGTGAGGCACCATGCAACAGTGAGACAGGCAGACAGGCAGCCAGACAGACAGCCAGACAGACAGACAGACAGACAGACAGACAGATAGATAGATAGATAGATAGATAGATAGACAGAGAGAGAGAGATTTCTTGTGACTCCAAGCAAATCACACACACACACACACACACACACACACACACACACACACACACACACACACAAGGACCAACCACTGTATTAAGGTTGAAATTCAAAGTCCTCCACGAGATCACT
>CAAKHF010019588.1:9678-24453 GCA_901007745.1 Hippocampus kuda | reverse complement strand
AAATGTAGGTGTGTGTGTGTGCGCGCGCATGTGTGTGTGTGTGTGTGTGTGCGTGTGTATGTGTAAGACAGCAAGTGAGAGAGAGAGAGAGAGAAAGAGAGAGAGAGAGAGAGAGAGAGAGAGAGAGAGAGAGAGAGAGAGAGAGAGAGAGAGAGAGAGAGAGACATAATGAACCACTGGTGAAAAAAAAAATCCCATATTTGCTCTTTTTTGGGGTAAATTATCAGACTATGTTGAAGTGAGTAGAGGAGTTTCATTTGGAAAAAAAAAGGTAACCCTTTGCCACCATTCGCTTGGGATTTTCCTGCAGCAAGTTAAGACTTTTCGAGCAAAGGAAGTACTTGTGTAACATACGTTGAACGTCCAGATTTCTCGGGAGAGTGCATGTTGGATTCAGTGCAGTAAACTGCTTAAAATTCCCGAACATGCTGCGGTGATGCAGTTCTGCGGCAAAAATATTGCCGCGCTCACAATAACTTCCCCCGTCGATAACAACGTTACTGGCTTTATTTGTGTACAAAGAGTCGGCTTCAATTGCCAGCTTGATTTGACATGCAGATCTCTTCGATTCCGGCGCAGTAAGGGCAATAAAGAGAATGGATGCTTGGCAGGACTGAATACTAAACAGAAGACAAGCAATCCACCTTTAAATTCAATTTACTCTATGTCATTGATGTTACCTTGACAGCCACCAGTATCTTCTCCTGGTCAGGCGACAAGTTGTAACATTCGGCGAGGAAGACTTTGCCGAAGGCTCCCTCTCCCAGTTCCCTTTTCAACACGATGTTGTGCCTCTTGATGTGGTGGACGACTAGAGAAGGAGGATAAAGAAAGTCCTCTTAGTGAAAAATAGCGTTAGCATGAAAACCTAAATCACAGACAGAAGAGCACCGATGACTGAATGTTACGTTGCGTCTTCTTCAGACAGCGTTTTTGTAGTAGAATGACACTCCGATGTTTCAAAGCCCCCAAAATTCATCCATTTTTATCATGCCCATCATTATTCCAAACATTGGGAAAGGTATTATTGTACCACATTTGGGGAGTCTTTTTGTGCGTGTTATCCTTCACTGCCTTCTGCTCGCCTACAGCTGAATCACTTGGCAAACCCGCTTTGTTGCTTGGCAACCTGTGACTCCACGTCAGATCATTTTGAGAACCTTTAACATCTCACCGTGATGATGTGTGTGTGTTTCCCTTTACTCTGCACAGCCCTGAAGAACTTGGCAATGTACCGCATACAGTCGGATGTGTAACTGCCTGCTTGCGTGTGAACACATCCCTGCACACACACGCGCGACGAGATATATCTATGATGTGATTAGGAAGCACATTTGAAGAAAAGCTGTCCACTCAGAATATCACATTAAGATCCGAACGGTCCCTTAGAGGCTGCATCGATTTACACTGAGGGCGAATGAGAGCGAGAAAGAGAGAAGCCCCTTAAACTGTCTGCAAAAATCACAATTTTAGAAGCGTTTTTACATCTGATGTCATCTAATTATCTAAAGCGGGGTAAGCACATCTAGTTTTCAAACTTGGCCGTTATCTCAGCAGACGGAGGAGGGGAAAAAAAAAAAACTTTTTTAAAACATCCCACACCATATGATAATCACTCAGGATAATCTTTGAGAGAAAGCCAAGAATCGATGATTGCAAGTGAGGGGAAACTCCAATTTGACTGTCGGTATGTGTGTGAAAGAGGCTCTTGAAAATGATATAAGAGACAGCAAATAGGGGCAATGTTGAGTGAAAGTTGACATCTATGAAAGGTGAAGTTCATTTCGGAGAGAAGACGCCACGCACAAAAGGCATGATGATAAAATAACTTGCTTTTCATTGGACGTTCTTGATTGTCATTCTTAGCATACGCTGTATGGCAGCAGGCTGTGGCGCAATAGCGCCACAAATTTAAAGATGTGCAAACAACCTCAAGCGGTGTCCACACATCACTGAGTTCACAATGCGAGATGTTGATTCAAGACAAGTGCGAAGCTTGGAGTCTTCATGTGGCTCAGTGCTTATTGCTTAATAGTGTGGAGAGGCAATCAGCTGGTTAAATGGTTGGGGTGGTGGCCTGGCGGCTAAGTGGATGTGTTGGTGTCTTTATTTCAGAACTGGCAACATGCCTGAAGGTTTTTCTTCGACAGGAGAATAAAAACGGATGCTTGTGAGAAAGAGCGTGTGAGGTAGCAGTATGCTAGGTGAAGCGGGGTGCGCAAATAGATACCAATAAGCTAGCCGAATTTGAGCATTCCAACCAGCCTTCTGATCAAAGTCACCAAAGGCTCGATTATGACACACTGCTGAAAGATTATCTTGAGTGATTGTCTTTGTGGTGTGGGATACAGCATGAGTAAATTTCCTCCCTAGTCTGCTCAGAAAACAGCCGGGTCAACGATCACAAATGTTATACAATGGGACCTCTACTTACGAAATTTATTGGTTCTGGAAGAAATTTCTTAACTAAAAAATGTTGAGACGAAAAGTAGAGACGTGTTTTCCATGTAAATGCCCAAATTCATTCCAAGCCCCCAAAATTAAGACATAAATGTTTCCTAAAGCGGGCGGCCCGGTAGTCCAGTGGTTAGCACGTCGACTTCACAGTGCAGAGGTACCGGGTTCGATTCCAGCTCCGGCCTCCCTGTGTGGAGTTTGCATGTTCTCCCCGGGCCTGCGTGGGTTTTCTCCGGGTGCTCCGGTTTCCTCCCACATTCCAAAAACATGGCAGGCTGATTGAACACTCTAAATTGTCCCTAGGTGTGACCGTGAGCGTGAATGGTTGTTTGTCTCTGTGTGCCCTGCGATTGGCTGGCAACCAATTCAGGGTGTCCCCTGCCTACTACCCGATGACAGCTGGGATAGGCTCCAGCGCCCCCCGCGACCCTAATGAGGATGAAGCGGTTCGGAAGATGAATGAATGAATGAATGTTTCCTAAAGCATAAAAATGCATCATAATATGGGACAAATACATGTTACAATCACATTATTGCACAATAAATGAGAGTTGTGCATAATGAAAAAAAAATAAAATAAAGAATAAAGAATAAAAATGATGTTTTTGCCTGGCGTTTTGTAAAGAACTGATCCGAGTATGTTTGCTTTCTAAACCATATTTGTACCACTTTTCATTCAGGGAGTTAAAGTATCTCTTAACCCTTTCTGTATTGACATTGAACATTTAGCTTTAAATGTTTTGCCCCTTTTGTAGTGCTCGAAACGCATCATACCCAATTACTAACCATTCCTTTGCAGTAATACTGACAATACTGGATGTAGACATGTAAACTTGAGCCTCTTTGCGACAGAGATCCTGTAAAATTGCCACATCAGAGCTGGAACAGAACATTCATCTTCCTTTGCCTTTTGCACGTAACCTAGCAAAAGCACAGAGCAGAAAAATGCTGGCTTTTACAGGCAGTGTAAAAGGTGCTGTTGCGTCACACTCTGTCTTTATGGAAGATCTCTGTTGGCCCCGTTGTTTACTCCCTCTTGCTTTTTAATTAACATTCCTCCCCCTTCCATCATTTGCACCCTGCCACATTATCTCACTCATTCTTCAACTCCAGCAGTCTAATTGCGTCAGTTGTTTTTCTGTTTGCGGCAATGTCTAAAAGCGCCTGCTCTGTCATTTCCCATCAAGCACCCTACACTTTTTCAATTATTTTGCCTGCTCCCTTTACAATATGTGGCCATCTGCGCACTCGCACACAGACACACTCCCCACACACACACACCTTTCACCCGCCTTCATCAACATCTTATTTCCTAAATCGCCTTCCGCAATCTCTCTTCCAAATCTTTCCACGACCCGACCTGAAATAAAAACCGCACATAAAAGCTATATCAACAAAATTGGATGGCTGCTCTTTGCCTGTGCAACACAATAATATACAGTGGAAGGCTCCAAATGTGCGACAGTTTGGAGTTCAACCATTACTTCCTGGAGAACTACGGTGTGTCTCAGAAGTCGAACCTTGTCATTTAATTGGGCACATTTAATTATGGTATTTTTCAGGTGATAAGGTGCACTTAAATTGCTTTATTTTTCTGAAAAGTCAACAGTGAGCCTTGTAATGCTTTTCAGTTGGTCGTCTTGAATTCAAATTCCTTCCGAATATATTTGCATTTTCATTCTCATCCTCATCTCATCGCGAGCAGGAATTTATATGTTTTCGTCATCCTGGAACTAGGACTATTTCCTGCTTCTGTGTCTAAGAATCATGGGAAATGTAGTACCGCTAGCCCTAATGTAAGCGATTTCTATATGGGACAAAATTATTGCGGTCTGTGAGGTCAAGAAGGAAACAAATACAAATTCCTTCCTATTCACTTTAACATTCATGTTTGCATTCTCACTCATCCGCATCGAATTGATAGCAGGCGTCTAATATCTTATCTATCACGCGTGCGCTGTACCTCTGGCCACTCCCTCACTGAGGTGTTGTCACTCTGGCCACCCCACTGTAAAATTTCCAGCTAGGCCCCTGCATCGCATCCACAGGAAAGCAACTGTAAACCTTGAGTGTTCCCATACATTGACTCGTGCCACCTCATCGTTGTCGAGTAAGGTGTTGTTAATGTTAATGAGGCATTTACAGCATATCAGCATAGTGGATGATCAAATACATTTCTCACTTGCAACGTTTAAGTGCATTATGCTGCAGCCTCATCAAAGCTGCTGACAAGAAAAAAAAATAGGTCCATATGCACCACAATCAAACCGTCAGTAAGCGCCCTGTTTATTACTTTTAATGGCTGTATTATACACAAAACATGCACACACAATATTGACCGGCATTGATCTGGCTGCTTTTATTATTCTCTCATGTCGTAAATCCTACTGTATTGCTCACTTGTGTTGCAGGCCTTAAGAGGTCAATCCCCCATTTACCATTATTATATAACCCCCCCACCTCCCACCCCTACAACCTCCACCCCACTCCACCTCTCTTAGCTAATTTGCTACACAAGGTCACAGCCTGAAAGAGCTTTTATGACTTGCCAATAATCATAATGTCACATTGATGGAACAGGTCAATAATGGAGAGTGTGCGCGCGCGTGCGTGCGTGCGTGCGTGCGTGCATTCATGCTGATGTTCTTTGGCTTTATGATTCTAGTAACTGGTGAGTGTGAACCAATCACAAGTACCAGGTAAGTTACGTTACATTTTTATGAACGGTAACGTTGCTTAGCGCCTGCTCACATGTGCGTTCCTTATTTCTAATCCCTCAGAACAGACACTGGCTGATACTCCACAAGGTCATTGCCATGACAGGAGCCACTATTTCACCATGGCAACCTAGAAACAACGTTCACAGTTAATTTAAGCGCTGCCGCTCGTGTAAAAAGTCATCTCTCTCTGCACCAAAGAATTTACCTGCTCATTATTAACATGGGGTTTGTCAGTTGAGGACAGGGGTGTTCACATTTTTTTTCAACTGAATTTTTTTTTTTTACATTTTTACTCACAACATGCTAAAACCAATCCATCAATTAATGATCTCTTTCCATTTAAAGTGCCATTAAAAAAAATTGCCTCCTTCCTGATTTCTGTGTTCTTTGCATATTTATCACACACTGCATGTTGTATTTTCTTGGGTTGTCGCTGTGTGATATTAAAATTGGTTTGATGACTTGAAACCTTTGTATGTCATAAATATATAGAGAACACAGAAATCAGGAAGGGAGCAAATATTATTCCACAGCACTGTACATACAATATAACCATAATATCAGTGGCCACTTCCTCAAATGGCAAGGAACCTTCAGTCAACCAATTTGGAGTTATCTTGGTCTCGTAGGGTCAAAATGTGAACAGCATGTTGAATTGGACTGTTTAAATACCAATTCTATTTGAACCAGCATATGCGTAGAGATTCATGAATCAAACTTTGGTGGTGAATTTTGCCATTCAACTCCTTATTGGAGAACACCAAATTGTGCAAAAAGTACTGCAACAATGAATCCCACATTTTAAGGTCATCCTGAAATTTTACTCGAAAGCTGAATATCTCGAACTTTTTCTGAGTAGGTTATGTTGTAGTTATTTGGAAGAACTGCTTCATTGCAACTTTCTGATACCGGTGATGAGGCAAATAGTTATAGATGTGTCAAATGGGCCACTAAAAAAAAATGTGTGGTGGGGTCAAGCTTTGGACACAATCGGTTTCGGGGTTGGTCTCGGTATGCGACTTACAGGTGTCTGTCTTGAGCAAGCTGTTGGAGCTCCTGAAGTATTGTGGGTTCTCGATGACGGGGATCTTCGTCATGCCGATGATTACAGCGTCGGGGCCCATCTCAGAGGAGGATGGCGTGTTACTGCCGTTGGAGACGTGGTGGAGGGGCGAGGCAGAGTCGTCGTCGTTGCTGATGACCGAGGACGGTCCTGAAAGAGAACGCAGACAAGCGGATCGTATCTTTATGAGGATGGCGTGCCGAACCACACACACCGCATATGGCCACCACAGCCACTCTAATTGTGTAAGGTGCGCGGGAGACTTTATTAGGTTGTTAAGTTGTTATTAGCCAAGATGGAGGAGATGAAGACTTAAAGAGAGGCACTTAAGTTATGTTATTGATCCAAACAGGCTCCTGTAGGGAAGCGAAATGTTTGTCACTCAAATGTCCCAACACCTGTTGGGCAGATTCATCCCGTGTGACATTCGATGAATGACTGGACTCGAAATAAATAATTGCATTTCATCAAATAGTGGTGTTTATTTTTTTAATTCAGTTACTTTTAATTGGTCTTCAGAGGAACTTTGTTTTTGATTAGACTGGTCAACAAATATTTACTCTTTTTTGGTTTGTTGTATATCAGAGATGCAAGTAAACTAAGCAAAAAATTAAAATATGGTATGTGAAAAACCTGATGTACTCCGAAAAAAACAATTCATGACGGAACACATGCAGCCATCTCTGATTAAAATTTGCTGTCGAGTGTTACATTTGACATTTTAAAAAAATGCTTTATTTTAGTTTTGTTGTAAGTTTGAGTTTTTTTTTTAATATATGGAGTATTTGGCAAGTGCAAGATATAAGAAAGAAAGTATTGTGTCATAAACTATAATTCTCAAACAATTTACCTTTTTCTGCAGCTAAAGGTGTACAGCAATATCTAATGAACCCCAAGACCTTATGTAAGATATAAGACAAAAATGAAAACGAAGGACGTTTGGGATAATTCCAGTTAGTTTTGGTTAGTTTTATCAACAGAAGGCGTAGTTTCAGGTAGTTTTGGCTTTTTTGGGGGGGAAAAAAAGCATTTTTGTTTTTAATTTTACTTTGCTAATAAAAATGTTTGTTTCTTTCAATTCTAATCTTGGTTATTTCATTAGTTTTCATTAACTAAAATAACCTTCCGCCACACTCAACACCCAGCAAGCTAAAACGCAGCGTGAACTTGAAGAAAGACTGCGAAAGTGACAAGATGCAACAGCGAGCGAGTCTTCCCCTGCGACGGAGGGGGAAATGGGTTTGTTTTGGCAACAGCGTGCAGGTGTCATTAGCATGTAATTAAGACAGTGAAAACAGAAACTTTGTATCTTCGTGCACTGTCTCGATATTGTTGCCAAGTTTGTGTGCGAGTAGCGCGAGCCTACGAACAACATCGCAAAATTGGCAGCGGGGAGAAAATTCATCTCAGTTTGGGTCACGTCACAGACAGAGAAAAATTATTCAAACACGCAAACACACATCCATATTAAAAACATCAGCATGGCCCAAGGCCAGTGCATTATGAGCGGAGATTGATTTCCCATGAGCATAAAATGACAATGGATGCCTTTCCTCTCATGCGGCCGCTTCAAATGAATTTTAACATCCAGCTGCAGCCAAGGGGACGTGGCCGAGAATAAAGCGTGTGTTTGGGTGTGTGTTGTGCGGTCCAAGCTTGACCAGCTGGCGTGGACGTGCGCATGTCAATGACTCGTGGGGATTGACGAAGCCTCGATAGGGGAGCAGAATGAAAATAGCCCAGCGGTAGATGTTTTTCTACAAAAGCTGTGTCTTGTTGCAGTTGTTGTCGTGCTGGAAGTCCATTCGCCTATTTTGGATGGACGATTTTCATACAGAACAGCGACACAGGAGGGGGGGGGGAGGGGAAAACTGCCAGCTTTGGCCAGCTGCTGGCTTAAAGAAGAAAAATGGTATACTTTCAGGCCACTTTGATCAAATTTAAGACCTCTCACTTAATGAATATGACCAAAGGGAGTGGGCGACAGACTCAATCGTTTATAACATGATTATGCACTATATTAAAGACCTAAATGATATATCTATAAAATGAGTATGAACGTTTTTACAACCTTTGCATGATGACTTTGTAAAAAACCGGTGTAACTTGATTGTCGTGCAGGTGCAAGTCTCCTTTTGCGAGAATGGGAATTTGGCAGACTGTGCCGTGCTGGGTGTTACGGCAGACGTTTTTTTTACACTCCCCCAGGGCACCTGACACTTTGATGGCTGAAAAAAAAGCGAATCGTTAAGCCAGCTAAAAGGAGGTCTAAATTGTGGCGCAAGGTAGTCTAACGTGATTTTGGTGCATTTGAACGAGATGCAGGCAGAAGGATTCTGAGCTCCATGGATGTGTGTGTTGGATAGCATTGTATTTCATTCAGAAATAAGTGCGCAACGAACCCTCTGAATCATCATTGTAGAAATCAATTGATTTAGTTTTATTATCATGTTTCATATCTTTCAAAAAGCACCTTCTGGCCATCTAGACCGGACACATAAATTTAAAGGGAATAAGAGTAGCCGCTTCCATAGCCAGAAAGAAAGTTGTATGTGTTCATTCCCACAACGGCGCAAACGCCCGTCTCTAATTATGAACAGTGATGGAAATACCACAAGAAAGTAAACTCCAGGGCTCTAAGTGTTATTTCAGAAATAATTATGGACTTTTAAATTTTGGAGGGCAAGACTTCCGTGACCATCATGGCATTATTAGTGCTTCTGTGTGGGTCTGTGAGCTAAATTGTATTCTAAATTTGGATTATAGAAAACTGGGAAATCTGAAATTTCAGACTGCCAACTCAAAAAAGACCTGTTAATTGTATTACGAGTTTCTCCTTCCAACCTTGGGCCCAATTTGACGCATCACCCGCAACCCAAATTTTGCCTCAAATGCAGAAAACTGATGTCACAGAAGACATAAGAGAAAATGACAAACCCTGAACTTAACTGCGCATCAGTGGTGCAATTGGCAATATGTCAGAGTGTCTGCAATGTTAAGACACCTGAAGACTCACTTTGATCAAATTTAAGCCATCTCAACTAAATATGGTAATTAGCCATGTGTGCTATTTAAAAAAAAGTAATTGAAAAAAAAAATTAATAAAAAAAATCTGGATGATCAATCAGAAATATTATTTTTAGACCGCCCCCCACCCCCCAAAAAAACAATTCTTGATGGTTCGGTTAATTTCTGATCTCTGTTATGCTAAGGTGCAAATATATGTGTATTATATGCAAATATAATGATGTGTTATCGTGTCTGAGGCACCGGTATTTTTAAAGTCTTTCAACGTCGGGTTTAAGGATTAAGGATCCTCGGATACGTTGCAAGTGCCAAAAGATAACAAAGGCCTTCATTTTGGACAATCCAATTTCTCTCAAGGACGAAGAACAAACACATTGTTCCTAATTCCTTCAAGAAACCCGGGCTGCTTGTTTATGTCTGCCGGCTAATTGCTCATTTGTTTAGCATTCTGAGGTTGCCTTTGTGTAACAAAAGGAAGGACACACACACACACACACACACACACACACACACACGTGCAGGATATTCTCTGTTGTGCACGTGCGTGTCTGTAGGAGGAGTTGAAGATCATTAACATACAGAGGTCTCGGGGTCAGATCATTATAAATGCGGTTAAGCCGAGGGGCAGAAGGAGGCTGTGTGTGTTTGTGTGTGTTTGTGTGTGTGTGTGTGTGTGTGTGCGTGCGTGCGTGCGTCTCTGAAGGCAGAGTGAGGTGGTAAAAAAAATGAAGAAGAAGCTGGAAGGGTGAGGTGAAAGTATAAGTGGGGTTAGGTTAATAGACATGGAAGCCATGTTTAAACTGGTCTGTCGGGTGGTGAATCCTCCACTTCACTGTCAATAAATCATCAGCGGTCATGGCTGAAAGCTGGGTGGCGATTGCGTGTTAAAGTTAGACGCACACATCTTTTTTTTATTTTTACGTACCCACTAAATGCACCTTATGGGGTCAAAAGATGCTATCGTGGAAGCCAATAAACATGTTCCCGGAATGAATTATTCTCAACCTTCAAATGTAAAGCAAGTCAAAGTGTACGAGAGTATGAATCAGCATTCCATCAGCTGAGTTGGGAGTAAATCACATCCTGCACGTGCGTGTCCAAGTAAGTCTCGAGTCTTCACCGCCAACTTTCAAAGCAAGTCCCAATTTACTGTGTCAAAAGTCAAGCTAGTCAATTCGAGTCCCCATGAAGGTTCAAGCAAGTTGAGTCACGCAGGAGGGTTAAGCAAGTCGTAAGTCAAGCCACTCAATCTTGAGTTGTGCATGACGGACTGAATGGGAGACATGAGGACCGAACTCAAACAGTTTGGACAGTTTTCAAAAGCGGTTCCAATCCAAATATACTTTTAGTATTTCGAAAAATACATTCCTTGTTTTTTTTTCTTTCCCATCATGTTTGCATTTCAGGTACCGTATGGAACACTGTGATCCAAACGGCTGCGTTTTGTGTTTGTGTTCAAATGGGATTTCTGTGCATTTGAAGCACAGCACGAAGTGAGTGCACTGAGTCAACATCAAAAGACGGTGAGGATTTGGCAGGAGACGTTGATTTGTTCTAGTATTGAAGATATGCTTTCTGTTATTTCAAGGTAGTGTTAATAAAAACTAGATAGTCATCAGTGTTGTCCTGCATCCAGTGTCAATGGTCCAGGTGGCTCAGGTACTTTGCAAGGCGCTGCTGTTTTGGTTAGAAATGGAGTTCAATGGGGTTTACCTGGTAACTCTTAACTGTCTATGTGAACGATAGCGCCCATAAAGTGAGTTCGCTGAAATACCATTTAAAGCAGCGGTCCCCAATCACCGGTCCGCAGATCGATGCTGGGCCTCGTCCCATTTAGGACCGGGCCATGCAGAGAGATTTTTCTACCATTATTTTTCTCGTCGAAATCCACACCAAATCCACCAATAAATGAAAAAGAAGCAGTCAGCATATGTACAGCTAAACGCGCAGCTGATGGGCAGCCATGACTTCCAAAGGATGAAGCTGTTTTGACAGGAGAAGTTCCTCCCCTGGCGGTATCTGGAGAGCGACGTGGTGGAGGAAACTGCTGTGCATGGTATGTTGTCAAAAACAAGGCCAAACAAGAAACCTGTTGAATCATTTAAACAAGCAGCACCCAAGTGATCAAGTGAAAAGCATGAAAATGCGAGCAGTTTGCACAGCCTGCCCGCGTAAACATTAGCAGTTTCGTCGCCAATAACTAGCCAGCAGCCACCGGATGAAAACAGCAATCGTGTCATCTTTTGATCAGTCGCGTTTGCAAGTAGCATTGATGCTAACGCCTTGTGTAGGCTATAACTTTTAAAAATTATTCTGTTTACATAATAAGGCGTATTTATTATTCCTGATTGGTCCATTTCTTAATAGTTCACTGTGTTATTTTATTTTATTCTACATTTGTTGCAGAATAGAATAACACTGTTTGAAATCAATGAAAAAAATGTTTAATGACTCGATAATTATCTTTGTTGCCAGTTACCAGCGCTTTAAAACTGACAATTTAAAAAGAAATGGTTGCCGGTCCGCAAACAGCTCAAACTTGTCTCAACTGGTCCGTGACACAAAAAAGGTTCAGCACCGCTGATTTCAAGGAGCCATTGACTTGCACAGTGAAACTCCTCTTCAACGAAACCTACATGGGCGAAAATACCCCCTAGTGTGAAAACATTTTCATGCATGAAAGCCATTCCCACTTTTCTGCTCCCCCTACAACGAAAGGTCCCCCTTCCGTTATGCGAAAAAAATTTCTCTGCTCTTGCCTCGCAATTAGATTCACTACAACGAAAACAAGCGTTCCGCAAAAGTATAATCCAACCTCAGCATGCCACAGCGACCTCTACTGCTTCGTTCGGAGACGGCAACAACAACCACCACACTGGTTTAGATGATATGACACCTGGTGGAGTGGAGGTCAAAAGAATAATTCTCTTCTTTATATTTCTCCATATGTATGCATTTCATAACCAATAACATTATTTGCTAGTGCTATATGAGATGGAATTTTCTTATGCTTTTAAAGCTTGTTGGTCAACACCATCATTTTTGTCAGTTCTTAATTGTTTTCCACGAAGACTTGTCAGGTTAAGGGATTTAATTTTCTCGAGTGAAGAGGAATTTTACTCGGTAGATGACGACGGCAGTCGTCTGACAGAGCAGCTGCGTTGTGTCAGACGAGGTCGAACAATGGCGGAGCTTTAATCACAGTACATCTTGTTCATAGTCGCACTGTCAAATTAGCACGATGCCATCCTCGCTTGCCTGTTTCAGCAGAGGTTTGTGCTCAACAATGCAATTAGCTGCTTAGTTAAAAAAAAAAAAAAAAAGAACAGATGGCTTTTCATAAATAGTAGACACCCTGTTGGGAGGCTATGAATAATAGTGATGGAAAAGACATTTGAAAGTGATAAACAGTGGGCTTAAAAAATATATACTATTTATTGTAATTTGTGAACACCCACACTTTGTGGCTTCAATTTCTTGAGAGGGGAATGAAATTGAGATTCACTTGAGTATTGCCAGCCGGATACGGTAGGCGGAATTATTTAGGTTTTGGAAAGTGCAGCACATCAATTTAAAGCAAACACTAGTATCTTTTGTTAAGGAAACAATTTTTAAACAGGTTTTTTTTGTGGCTCTGATTAGATTGTGCAGTGTGACTGTGAGCCAGCTGCAATGCTCACTGGGCCATGTAGGTTAACAGGTTCTTTTGTTTTTTTACGTCTTTAATTTGGAGCTGTTGTGATTGCTGTGAGGACCTCGGGGGACGTTGGATAAGAAGTTTTACGGCCCATGCAGGAGCCCGATAGAAATGACGACTCTGAGCGACGACATTGATCTCTACCTCAGGCTCGCCGGGTGCACTGCACACAAAGTGTGGCCATTTGCCTGCGCCTGTTGCCTGGGGCGATAGATGTTGAGAGGCTATAGTGGGATTTCAGAACACCGGGGCCTGTCAGTTCGACTCTCAGAGGACCTTTGCATGTCTCATGTCCTGGGAGGAACAAGGACAGTTATTAGTGAATAATGGTGAAATTTAAAAATTGAAGTTGACCTCAAAGTGTTTTTCATCGCAGGGAGGGGATTTGGGGTGGGGACACTACATTTGTTACCTCGAAGGCAATAATGCTGGAACAGATTTATAGTGAGCGCGAGAAGCTAACGGAACCAAGTACATTTTTCGTTAGCATTGTTCCTTGTCAAAAATGACAAACGGATGGACTCAAGTGCCATATACAACTCAAAGTATGACGCTGGAATAGATTTATAGTTAGAGAGAGAAGCTAACAAAACCAAGTACATTTTCAGTCAGCATTGCTCCTTGTCAAAAAGGAAATACAGATGGACTCAAGTGCCATACACAACTCAAAGTATGATGCTGGAATAGATTTAAAGTTAGCGCGAGAAGCTAACAAAGCCAAGTAGATTTTCAGTCAGCATTGCTCCCTGTGAAAAATGACAAACTGACGGACTCCAGTGCCATATACTACTCAAAGTACTTTCTATACAAATGTTGGTCAATAATACAAAGTCCTATCAAACCGATACTAATTGGAACAAACATGGGAAATACACTAAAATAAAAGTAAATGAGTATGGCCACCATGATTAATTTCCAACTGTGAGTGTTTTGACAGTCAACAGTACGGTGACACGACCATAGCTGCGTTCAATGTTTTCAAATTCACACCCAACTTCTTTTTGACGGCGCTAGCAATAAGAAAAGGACATTTTAGCAAATTCAGGTACAATTTCATAAGATAAGATATCCTTTATTTGCAATGGGGAAATTTACAATTTTCATCAGGCAGTAGTTAACGCTAGTTATTTCAGCACACACGCTAAACTGTTCGCCAAATTTAGTCATGTGACATTCCGCGTAAACCGAATGGTTCAAGATTTTATGATCTTGGCCTTCATACAGAAACGGTTCCATTTGTCATATTTTCTTTAGAATTCTTGTTTCACACATATTGGCATGAACCGATGTTTGCTCACTTGTAAGGCTGGCATCAGCAGAAGGATGCGGGCTCCTCCACATTACGGTTAGATAATGGCGACATGAGTCGGCCTACTCCACTTGGGCCCTGATGCAAAGGCCTCTCACATTTTCTACATCGCTATACACACACCCGCGGATGAAAATAGTCATTTCTTCCTCTCATCAGGAGGAATTCCTGATGTTTTCCACTCTATCATCTCTCACTTTGACACCACCCCACTTGCTTGAGTCACCCTCTTGTTTTAATTTTCTCTCAACATCCTCCTCGTTTTATTTCCTCGGTTCGAGACTTGCAATTTTTTTTTTTTTTCAGCCCACATCTCCAGTGACGTGCTTGAAGTCTGATTTCTTCTTGGGGTACTTTTCTGGTGGGGCTTCAAACATGCTTAGCTGGCCCCATAATGGTTGAGCAGATTTGTCTTGCAACAGGATCGTGGCGAGAAACGACACACACACACACACACACACACACACACACACACACACACACACACACACACACAGATGTG
>CAAKHF010019584.1:6431-19310 GCA_901007745.1 Hippocampus kuda | reverse complement strand
CTTTAGTAACTGGAACAGAAAAGATTTAAAGTGCATCTGAAATCCAAAAATAACATTGAATCCTTAATTGAACAATAAATATTTTTTGACTGACCATGTCAAACCATACGATACTGAAAAATAAAATGACATAAACTCAATAACTAATAATGCATTCAAACTAATCACCAACATTATCTCAGGAGCACAATATTTAAAAAAAAAACTTTAACCAGCAAAACAAAAATATATAAAAGAATTTGTGCTTTTTTTTTATATATCAAGGATGATGTCTGGATTAATGGCTACAATGAGCACATTTTGCAATGCACAGCTTTCAGAAGCGAGGTTTGAAGCAGGACACAGCAACTCTCGGCTCCTGCTCAATGTGTAGCCGGGGGACCTGTATTATTAGTTTACTGAAGTAGCAGTCACAAAGCAGCAGGATTGTTGGCAATATTCGGCACGTTTTCGCTGAAAAAAACTCAAGCAGCTTATCAGCGTGATTGGGATGTAATGTCTTTAAGTGACGCCTTAAGTTATTTGGCTTCATTCTGTCCGCTACCAAAATTTTTAGACACAGTAAGCACATAGATCTTCCCTCGTCTGCCACCGTAGGCACATTGAAGCCAAGCTCTACATACGCCTCGTCATATTTCCTCCCTGAGAATGCTCCCTGCGCAAATTCTGCCAATGAGAGCGCCACTGCCCCCTAACGTAGTGGAGGTGCAACTGCAAGTTATTTTAGGACAGTAAAAAAATAAAAAAGCATGTTCCCCGAGGTCAAACGCGCCCCCCCTGACGGAGCCTCGCGCCCCCCCCCCAGGGGGGTGCGCCCCACTATTTGAGAAACTCTGCATTATGGGCACCTGCGGCTTATAGACAAGTGTGGCTTATATGTGTACAAAATCGTTTTTCCTTTAAAAATATAGTGGATGCGGCTTATAATGTGGTGCGCTCTATAGTCCGGAAATTACGGTAATCAAAACTACAAACTGTAGTTCTAAACTTTATATGAAAGAAAAAATACTCCAGGGAAAGCAACAGTTAGTGATGTTTCAAATGAGAAGTGATTCTATTGTGTGTCCTTAGCATCTCTTCATCTGTGGAACATGCTGGATGTGTCACTTAATTAAGTAGCAATGAACCCTGGTCCAATGACAACAAGTTTCAAAAGGGAACTCAAGATAGCAATTTCATTGCACATATTTGAGACCACACCACAAACACATACACAGAGACAGGCCAGAACTCAGAACGGAGGAGCCCTGACTTGCCCAATTCATATTAGGTCCAAAACACAATGAGGAATGTACCGACTTAGCACTATGCACCCAGGTGACATGTACTTTTAACCATTTAATTACCGTATTTTCCTCACCATTGGGCGCACCAAAAAGTTTTCCTTTTTCTTAAATGCTCACTGAGCGCCTTAAAATCCAGTGCGTCTTTTGTATGGTCATTACGGTAATACGTCGACTCCAAGATGGCTCCTTTCTGGAGACATGCTTCCAATGTTATAACTTGCTGTTGGTTCAGTGAACTGTGTCACTGCTTTCGTAAATACGTTTATGTTGCAGCTCTGAAAAAAGGAGAGCTGTGGTGTTAATTTTTTAAAACAGTCTCAACAAATACAGGTATGTCTTTTGCTGTCTCCGTGCCTTCCTCCGTTCGACTCGAGAGACGTTCAAGACCGCTACCGAAAAACGTAAACTAACGATTACTTCAATGAAACTACAAAAATTGAACATAATCCATCAAAACTGAAAAGCAAGCGAGGATATTACAAAATAAATTGTATTGCTCCCCCCTACAGAATTTATATTGTGATTTCATCATTTGTGAATACAGTACACAACAAAGGAATAAATAACTACAACTGACATCTTGTTGTGTTATTTTGACTTCAAGATGGCGCCGCGAGAGTGGCTGCCTTTCCAGAAGCTCCTATTTATTTTGTTCTTCTACTTCTTCCTCTCATAACTTTGCTGCTGTGAAATGGGAATTTCTCCGTTGTGAGACTATAAAAGGTTTTCTTATTTTATCTTATCTGATTGTACTCTTGGAGCTACGATAAAGGAAATGCCAATGGGTTTTTCGGAGGCGGTCATGAATGCCTCTCTAGTTGACCGGAAGAAAAGAAGGGAAGGAGACGGACAAAGACACACCTGAGTTTGTTGAAAAAATGAGAGCTGTGGTTGTGGTTTTATTATTTTTTTAAACGCAGACTTTATTAATGGTTTTCACAGTCTCAGCAAGTCCAGGTACTGTACGTCTCTGTCCATCTCCATGCTTTCTTCCACTCCACTCGAGAGGCGTTCAAGGCCGCCTTCGAAAAACGTAAATTAATTCTTACTTCAATGAAACCACGAAGAAAATCAAGTGAGGAAATCACTAAATAAATTCTGTAGGGGGGGAAATAGAATTTATTTTGTGATTTCCTCGCTTGATTTTCTGTTTTGATGCATTATTGTCAATTTTCGTAGTTTCATTTAAGTACAGTAATAGTTAATTTATTTTTTTTAAGTTGAACGGACGCCGCTCGAGTTGAATGGAATGAGCGTAGCACCATCTAGTGGACGCATTGTAGATTGCACCTTTTAGTGCGAGGCGTCTAATATATGAAAACAATTTACAAAATAGCCATTCATTGAAGGTGCGCCTCATAATCCAGTGTGTCTTTTCGTGCGGAAAATACGGTATTTAGAACATGAACGTGATGTTAAACAATCAAACAACATGTGACTTCAATGAAAAATTGCAGCGATGTATCGAACTAGCCAAATCAAAAAGTTTGCTCCACATTTGCATGTGCAAATTAGGCAGACGATAATTAAGGTCAGAACTTTTGGAAATGTGCAAGTGTCATCAGTCAAGACTGGAGACTGATTATCAAACAAAGCTCAAAGGGTGCCGTCTGGCTGGATAAAAGTACTATTACACACAAAGGAGACAGACCGTCCACGCTGATTTATGAGCCACCAGGGACGGTCAGGGATCTTTTTGATTCATCTTATCAAGGGTGCCACCTGGCCTTCTAGCAACAAGGACAGAGGGCTTGGAGGCATTACAGCAAGTGAAGAGACAAATGGGTCCTAACCAAACCTTGCCGTCCCGAAACAGTCTCGCCTGAAGGATGTTGTAAAAGAGGACCTGGGTTTATATCGCTCCATTGCCCGGTAAATGGACTGCATTTTTATGTCGTAGTTATTCCCTTTGGAGTGTTGAAAAGCAACCCCCGCATTATTGTCTTAAACAATATCACATCAAGCCAAGAAGCCAATTCATAACAACAAACAACAGTTTGGGAGGACTGTCATCGGTGCTATTTTTGGATGATGTAGATTTGTCAGCCTCGTCAGATCAGGGAAACTGACAGAGAACAGAAGACCCGTTAGCAGTATCTCTAACACTGTGGTCATGATTCTCAGTCAGAAAAGGGGAGATTGTGAAGCTCTACATCCCACAGATGAGTTTAACTACCGTATCTCTGGGTTTTATTTACAAATAGGTCAAGGACATACGTAATTTTCCGTATTTTCCACACTAAAAGGCGCACTGGATTATGAGGTGCACCTTCAATGAATGGCCTATTTTGTAATTTTTTTCATACATTGGGCGCACCTCATTATAAGACACAATCTACAATGCATCCACTAGATAAAGCTACACTCAAGAAAACACCAACAGAACGATCAGATGTCAGTAAACTTTTTTAATAAAGCAGCGACACAGTTCACTTAACCAAACGCAAGTTATAACATTGACTCGTTAACGTTGAACTCTCTTGCCGCTGCTCTATTTCCGTGTTCAACTGCGTAACCGATTGCATTGAGTTTGAACTCTGCGTTGTCAGCATGTCTTGAGCAGGGAGCCAGTTTGGGGTCGACATACTACCGTAATGACCATATACAAGGCGCATCGGATTTTAAGGCGCGTTGTGAGCTTTTAAGAGAATGGAAGGCTTTTAGGTGCGCCTTTTAGTGCGGAAAATACGGTACGCAAATGATGTATTGGTGCAGCACTTTCAGAGATTCAGTAATAGTACTGGTCTACTGTTCAGAATAGAGCCATAAGGCCGTTCTACGCTTCTACACTTTGGTCACAAGCGCTGGGGGCAGCGGAAAATACAATTAAGTGGCAAAGTTTCAGTATACAACAGATATTGGCAGATAAATTTTACAACAAAAATACATGCAGCAAGGGCTATGTTCTGACAGCATTCCTCTCCCTGTAGTAATCCATTGTTTTTTTTTTAATGTGACGTTTTCATGGCGGCCCGGTAGTTCAGTGGTTAGCACGTTGACTTCACAGTGCAGAGGTACCGGGTTCAATTCCGGCTCCGGCCTCCCTGTGTGGAGTTTGCCTGTACTCCTCGGGCCTGCGTGGGTTTTCTCCGGGCCCTCCGGTTTACTCCCACATTCCAAAAACACGCATAGCAGGCTGATTGAACACTCTAAATTGTCCCTAGTAGTGAGTGTGGGCATGGATGGTTGTTTGTCTCTGCGTGCCCTGCGATTGGCTGGCAACCGATACAGGGTGTCCCCTGCCTCCTGCCCGAAGACAGCTGGGATAGGCTCCAGAACCCCCCGCGGCCCTTGTGAGGATAAAGCGGATCGGAAAATGGATGAATGAATGAATGGATGAATGTTTTCATTTTCTTCCTATTCCACGATTATATTTGATTAGATGACGATTCTCTGTGTTATCCAAATGCTACTAACTACAACCAATCTGAACTGGACCAAAACGTTCAGTCATTCACCAAAACTTACTGCTTGGTGTTGGGTGGGATGGGAATACAGATGGCAGAAATTACTTCCCTAAATAGAGTGCTGGATCCATCCTTAGAAATTGCGAAAAGAACTACATGCTGCTTAAGTAGCACCCAGTACGTCACAGTTTGACAACTCCATGGTGAGGTCAATGACCAACTGACCGAAATGATATCTGTGCACAGTTTTGTATGCCAAAAAAACGGACTCGGACTAAAGTGTTGCTTAAGGTGTAGAACTCAACTCACCAGAGAATCTATAAGGACCTCGGCACCTTCCTCGCTTTCGTTGAGTGTGTCAATGTCCGTCAGCTCTTGGAGTAGGTCCACCACTGCTATGGCAACATGTAGATAAGGCTAAGGACAATAGGGTTACAATGTATAGGTTTGTACTGAGTTTTTCTTCTCATGATACATTGATTCTGTGAGTACTGTCCGAGCACATCTGTATCCTAGTTCTGGGGTTGAGTCTGAGTTTGGGTTTCTTGTATGCCACTGGTTTCTTCTCATGCTCACAAGATTTGCCCCCCACCTTCAAAAATCATTTTTTGTTCACCTATTTTATGGATTTGAGCTGTGATTAGTCATTACCTGAGCCCTTAGGTACTTGTGATATAATTTTCGGTCGACAGCAAGTGGCACAATGACCACCACCTGAGATGGGATAAAAATTGGGAGTATTTTTGAGGCATAACTGATATTCCACAAATGTAATATGAATCAGAATGCTGTGTTTAGACTTGTGGGGGCGTATAGAACATATTATTGGGAAGAACGTATTTGGCTTGACTTCGCCTTTAACATTAGACAAATCTCACAGTGCACAGCCAAACAAAATTCTTACAAAAAAGTATCAATACTGAAATAATTGTCTCAATTTATTCCCAAATGGTTGTTACTCAGTGGGAAACATGGGACTGCTTAGTTGAACACAAAGCCTACTTAGTATACTCACAGAAAGCTATGTTGAATCATTTCTCTTGGGATTTGCTGGCAATGACCAATAAGTAACAAACTACCGTAATTGCATAGTGTATCACAGGAAGGATATCGGTGTTTTCATGACTGAGAAGACCCATCAGCGAGTGAACAGAGTTGAGCTCTACGAGCAGGTGATAGAGATCAGGCATGGTAGCGATCACATGCATTTCCTGTATAATGTCATTTAGATCCAGTTCGGACTCCATGAACCTGGACGGAGGCACAAAACGAGAGGTTATGAAAAGAGGCTGTTGTGTTGGCGTTGATGACAATTGATGTTGGTTGAAAAGGATGTCGTTAGTGGGCTTACTTTTCTGGATTGTCGGGGAACTTAATCCTGAGTTCCTGATTTTTGTAGGATCGTTTTTCAAAGGTCAGGATCATTTTTTTCACTGAGCTCTCATCCACCGGCTCTGCCTTTTTGATACAGAAGAGAAGTAGCAGCGGGGGGAGAGATGAAAGAGAAACAAGAAGAAGCCTTTTGTCAAGGACGACGCATGGCTGCCTGCAGCACAAAGACACTAATTATGTGAGAGGAGTCAGAGTTTCGACACTATCTGGGGGATTTTACTGTAAAAAGGGAAAGTGTCTCACTTCCTAATGGCTTAAAAGCACTTGGCATGGTGGGCACATCATAACATGTTCGTACATTGCAAGTGTGGTGTAACTTTTCTCTCACTGGCAAATATTAGAATACAAGCCTTCCCCAACTGCTGTGGATGCCCAAAGGAGACAAATCACCCGATCACAAATTTACCGGATCACTGACTACAGCATGTGTAACAAATGCACTTACGTCATCACTCGAGTGAATACTAGAAGTGGTTTGTGATGACATTTGGCTTTCTGATTTTGGTGGTAGGCTTGCGAAGTGTGGTCTCTCTGAGGCACCGTAGTGTGCATGCTTCAAAATGCATGCATTTCAATCTTAGGTCATTGCATTCTATTAGTTCACAACTAGATGGCAAGTGCAATTTGCACACTGTACCTTTAACATAGATAGTAAGAGAAATACAACTGTTTTCACCCTTATTTCATACACATTTGAAGTGACGACAAGTGCAGCTGCGATCTTTTGACAGATGGTTTCTAAAATGTTCCGACACATACACGTGATTGGTAATGTAGCTATGATGCAGAGTACAATTGTTTAAGAACTGAGTGTTAAACAAATATCGAACATCAAGCAAACCTTTAGCCGCTCACATAATGTTGGTGATGGTGGCCCATTCTTTTGGGTATGCGCACATCAGATTATGTGACCGCATTCTTAATGTAGTCTTGTGGGACTTTTGAAGAATATTTTCCAGACACATTTTGAAAAAAATTCGAAAATGTAAAACCTCAGGGGTAGTCGACTTCTGAAACTCTACTGTATATAAATAAATGCATCTACCTCCGGATCGTCTTCATCCTGGTCCATCAGTTTCTCCAAGATCTTCTTGCGATCCACAGTCAAATCATCACTGTCCTTCATGTCAGCGCCTCCCTCAACGCCTGCTCCTGTCCCATCTCTGTGTCTAGTACTGGACAGCTTCTGATGCTTTGCACTTCTCAAATCTTCCTCTCCTGCGTCATTCTCTCTGGAACGTGTTGCTCCTCTGTCGGGCTGCGCGGTAGAGATGCAATAAGCAATACTTCCTCAAAACACGGTATGACATAAGGGGATCCGGTTCACCAAACAGATAAACGCAGCGGGCGTAATGTAGGTTTGCTACAACACTAAAAATGATCACGATCTCCTCTTGAAAACTGCTAGAAGTCAAAAAGTTACGTATATGAATATATTAACTTCAATTGTGGAGCGGAAACTGTCTACTCTGTTAAAGAACCAGCGTTCCTCTCGTTTGAGTTTGCATGTTCGCTATGAATATTAAACCCTGGTAAACACATAAGAAAAATAACATGCTTTCTTGTCACGTTGTGCGCTACACGAGATCATCTTAAACTATTTGAAACGCGACGACGCGACTGCACACGACTGCGAGCAGTGACACACGCAATGGACTCTAAATGGGAAGTGTTAGCACCATAAATTCATGAATGAGTGCTGAGTGAGAGGAAGCCTAATCCATACCTGATAATTCAAGAGCTCTCCGACATCCATATCTCTTGGTCCGATATCTCAACGTGAGACTATCGTAAATTCCAGAAACAAACAATGCTTGTTTATACCCTAATAATCAAGCGGCTAGGAGATAGACTCACACGTATGCCGTAAAATAGTTGAGCGGTGCCGTAGAGCGAAGATACTGTCGTAAAGTTCCACCTGTCGAAGCTGCACGATCCTAACCAGTAAAGATTTGTTGGTTGGTTATTCTCGTATAAAAACATTGAAATATATAGTAAGTATAGTTACTGCTTCTTGTAATAATAATAATAATAATAATAATAATAATAATACATCTTGTTTGTGTTTGTATTATAGATCCAGTAAAAGCAAGTTTATGTGTTATTTCCTCGCTTACTGTGGTGAAGGGATTTTTCTAAATCTAAATATCATATATTTGGCAGTCACATAATATGCTTGGATCTTAATTACAGAATTCAATTATATACTGATAAAATTTAATACTAAACTGGAACTCTTAGATAACATAATATAAATAAAGATTTCAAAATGTAAACAGCGCCTCTGAAAAGAGAATTGTTTCAACACCAATTTATTTGTCAATTTTTGGGTCAAACGACTACAGTACTGTGAATTTTGCCATTCAGCTTGTGACAGAGAACGGCAAGTTGTGCAAAAAGTATTGAAAAATGAAAGCATTGGACATGTGCGTTCAAAAGTTGAGGGAAGGTCAAATAAAGTTCACTTGTAAAAAGCCAAAGTGCATTTTAGGTTCATCATGAAGCTTCACCTGAAAGCTCAATGGGTTAACAACTTTTTATGATTAATGTATTTTTATATTACAACTGAGTGGAAAAACAGTCATCGAAGATGCTGCATGTTGTATATTGACTGTTATGCTACCGTACTCTTTCTTTAATGAAATTGTTTGTTGGCATATTTTTGTTGTTGTTGTTGTTGTTTCTACACAATGATGAGGTGTGGCATGGTTTAACTGTGTATTTACCACATTCACCTCACAGTTCTATGTGTATGAATCTTGGAAAGAAAATCCTTAAAAATCCTGATGTCAGTTATCATAATTTGTGCATTAAAGGGCTAGTCTAGTGTAAATGCATCAAATCCAGCCTCTTCTATTTTTTTAGTGTTAGTGTGACATTCTGGTAAACTGGTAGCTTTTTACTCATTATATTTTGCATTAAAATCGACTGAGGATGCCAAAGAAGATGAATCAAATGTCAGATTGACTCTTCGCAAACAAAACAAATCCTCCCTTACCACTGTTGTCAGATTTGATTTGATTTACAAAGTACAGGGCACATTGTGACCAGACTTTGTTTGCCATATTTCCCACTTTGCCCACAATCAAATGAGGCATCAAATATGATCAAATCTAGATAAATCTCCCACTAAGAGCTTTCTGTCGTTTAAAAGGTGGTTGCAGTATGTGGCTCCATACTTGCGTAGTGACAGACAGGTGATTTTTTTTTTTTTTAGTATTTGGACAGAGACAAATTATTTTCTTGAGTTCGTACTAATTGCCATGGCTGGAGAGGAGAAAACAAATAGTGTGCTGTAATTCTCTGTTCTCCTGCAGCCACGTGTAAACAATGGCTCATTTGCAGGATTTCAATTAAATGGATGGCACAAATACAATGCAGAATAAAATTTAGCACAGATGGTGTCTTTTTGATTCGAGGAAGAAGGACGAAAAAAAAAGGTGCTATTTTTCCAGCCATCTTGCATCTGTATCTTGACTGAATGTATTGTACACAACGGTGAGGAAGCTTAACCGCAAGTTGCTGTGGAAAGGAAGAGGGCAAAAGGGAGGATGCACACGGAATGGAGAAGGCGGAGAGTGTCAGGCAGAGATAGTGGAGGGGAGAGCAAATTAATTTGATCTTCATTATGAAGATGATAGCTTTCGTGCAAATGAAACAGACAGTGACAAAACTGTTGTGGGTGGATTAACAGCTAATTAATTCAATTACTCTTTTCACAACCATGCATAATGAAAGTCCACTTAAAATTCACAGTGGAATCTGTTCAAATAAGATCAGTTGCTGAAACAGGAGAAAGGATTTTTTTTTTCATTTCCGAACATGCTATGAAGTGGAAACACTTTTGAAACTATTTGAAGCTCTCTGTAAATTGTTAACATTGCGATTTGAACACATTGAAATGATGTGAAATAAAAGAATAAAACCTTCTAAAAACCTTTATTCACTATAGACGGGCAGTTAACATTCCTCACTGTCATTCATGCATCATTAATTTTGACACTTGGCTTCGTTCGGGTTATGGATGAGCTGGAGCCTAGTTCAGTTGACTTTAGTCGTGAAACAAGCACACCCTGGACTGTGCGCCGACCACTCGCAGGGCACATGAAAGCAAATTTAGAATCTTCACTAAACTTAACATGCATGATTTCGAGCATTAGGAAAACATTCAAACTCCACAAAGGAAACCTGGAACTGATTGAAACCGGCCGGAACTTCAGGTCTGTGAGGCAGATGTGCTCATCACAACGTCGTTGTGCTGCCATAATTCAAATAAATAAAATAAAAATGTACCCAAAATACTCAAAGACAATTGACAAATACATGATAGACAGAATATGAGTTGTTTGTTGAAAGATACAGTAGATACTGTACAGGATTTGCAATAGCTTGACTTGTGACTCATATGTCAAATCAACTTTACACATTGAAATGAATGGGAATGTCATTAATCTGTTCTAGCCCCTGAAAAAAACTTGTTAGATGTTTTCACTCAAGAAAATACTACTGTAGAGTAAAACATAGATATAAAAATATAATAATAACATAACCACATAAAGGTTCCACATGAAAGCTTTTTTTTCCAGATCCAATGAAGCGTACTCTTAAATTAAATTTTTGCTCTTAGAACAAAGCAAATAAACATCGTGTGTGCCTATGGACCGAACGGAACACATATGAACTGAACCGACAGCAGTCAAACTGAACAGTTTGGAACGTTTTCAAAAACTGGTCCATCCATTCATCCATTCATCCATCCATTTTCTACAAACAAAAACAGCGCTAAGATCCGAGCCCAGAAACCTGTTGCTGTGAGGCAGACATGCTAACCACATGTTCCAGCATACCACGAGTAGTATATGCAGTCTTTATTTTAAAATTCACAACACTTTGAATACATGTTATTTTAAAAATGGGATTATGGATAATTTTATGGTTGTCCAGGGAGCATTCTTTTCACAAAAGAAACTTGGTTGGACTTGTATATTTTAAAGCGCCCAAGCCAAGATAAGATACTAAGATACTTCTGCCAGAGATAAATACTTTTGATTCCCCGGCCTAAATACTACAGTCTTCCCCAGACGGCCAACCCAACATCTTTATCTTAAAATCTGAAGTTGAATATCTTGCTGGGATCACTGCCAGTCAAATCTGAGGAGGAAAAGTGGCTGTGACTTGACACAATCAAAATATTGGAGTTTGTTAATCAACATAAAACAGAATAAGAGTTTTAAAAATGGTTGGGTAGTGGCTCTGGCCTGCAGGTAAGGAGAACCCTGAACAAATTGCCAAGTGGGAAGGTTAATTAAGATTTTCACAATGTGTCCATCTAGCGACTTGAACTCAGATTAAATTGACATAGCGTGATTAAAATTAATTGACCTGTGAAATGAGCATGTCCTTCAAACTTTAAGAATTGATGGAAATTGCAGCTTGAGTTTGAGAGGGAGGATGACATGGGTGCAAAATGGAAATCATTTACATAGTTTCCTCGGATATAAATTCTGGATGAGAATTGTCGGAGACATCGAAGGGCTAAGTGGTATGAAGCAAACGTGATCAAGAGATGTACTTTTACGTGGTCGAATGTTTGCTTTGAGAGTCATGCATTATTTATTAGAAACCTCAAAAGATTCTCAATAAAAGGTCCTATGTCATTATGGTGACAACGGTCGGAGGGAAAAAATATATGCATCTGCCCCTTTATCGGAAAGCCCACTAAAATGTATTGATTTGCGCCTTGGCACTATGCTCCCCCACTCCACAAAATAATTTTTGTGGAGTTTATTATCATCATTATGGTCTGTCAAGAAGAAATGTGTACTTGGTGTTGCACACGGAAGAACCAGAACCCACAAACGCAGTCGTGCAAAGCTTCCAGATCACCAGTGACCGCAATTAGGACAAGCACAATGAAAATAAATAGATCGATGTTCCCAAAACCTAAAATTAACTCTGATAAACGCAGGCTCGGGATTAAGTAATCTGCAGAGTCATTTAAAACCCTCAAAAATGAACATGCACTCATTTGTCTGCTCCATCCTATGCAATGAAGTTGTATTCGCCGAAGAATTCTTGTTTGTTCTTGGGTTCATTTTGGTATTTCAGTTTTGGTCAAACATAGGTATTGTTGTGGTTTTGGTTGTATTTTTTTTCTCTCTTTCTGCAGTGGTGGCATATGGTAGGGGACGAAACAGCACATCTGATTCATTCTGCAAATCTTCAACTGCTCCAGAAAAGCCTGGCTCAGATTTACATATGTTTTCATGCTAATTTATCTCCAATGAGTTAAGCCTTCATTTCTCTGTCTTTCGCAGTTTTTGTTTCGTGTGCCCCAATGCTCATCGGTGTGACTGTTCAGCCCTTTTCACACTGCACTTAGCAGTATGCAGCATAAGCCTTCGTCAAAACCATTCATTGTGTGCATGCGGTGATGTGGTGAGAAGCGGCACTCTGGAATGGAGCAGTGATGGGCGCAGCAGGAAGACTTTCAAATTGAGGAATGTCCCGTTTGAGTCTCGCCGTGACGACAGACAAGTGCCTCGGCTACGAGAGGAGCTGCATGGTGGAGGGATTCCGTCCTATTTTGGCAGATTTATTTTAATATAACGGCAATGGAGGACAATGGAAAAAGCCTGAATAAATGCAGCGTCTCCCAGTCTCGAGCTTAGGACACACGAGAGATAACATATAGTGATGTCTTAAAGAAGACACTGCTCCCTGCTCAGCCTGAAATATGTCTGAAAGCCGTCTTGAATGAACCGCAGCTCAGATTAAACTCTTCAATTCCCATC
>CAAKHF010019583.1:0-18260 GCA_901007745.1 Hippocampus kuda | reverse complement strand
AGCTTCTTTGTAATATGGATACATTTTGTGGATTTTCATGTATTTAGCACAAGAGTGTAGATCTCAACACATGGCATAAATGAATGATACTGAATAAATTAAAATAAAATGTACAGTATGTGTTCAGTATTTTAAAAAATAATTAGATGAAATTATTAAGGGCTCACAGTTCTAAGGTTTAGGAAATGAATGGATGAATTAAAGTTAGTTAAATTAAAAAAAAGAAAGTAAAGCGCGGAGAGTCACTGTTGCTGAAATGCACTGGTATAGTCAGTAAATTGGTGAACAGCAACATTTAATCAGAGATGGTTTTACGTGTCAATAAATGTTTTTGACAAAAAAATATGCAAGGGCAGATTCAGAATCAGTGCAAAAAAATAATCTTAAAAATTACTTACATCTCTGCTGACAGTGTCATGATTTGGTTTGGGACCAACAGGTGGCACTGTAGGGCTTCCCCAACAGCTGCACACCTGTTGGTCATTATGTAGTTAGTGCTTTAAAAGGACTCCCAGCCCGACCACTCATTGTCGGGTCATTGTTTGCTCTTGGCTTCTGTCATGTTTGTTGTTTGCCGTTTGTCTGCTGCTGTCAGGTTTGTTTCGGTCATGTTTTGGTCACGGTTCTGTTTTAGCTTCAGTTGTGATTTTTGTTTGCTACTTTGGACTTTGTTTGTTTTGGATTTAGTTTTCTGAGTTTTAATACAATCTTTCAAGTACACCCTGCTCCTCCCTCCTGCCTGCTTTTTGGGGTCCTCCACCACCTCGGCACGTGACAGACGGGTGTTATTGCGAACAGCCTCTCAAAATATCCTCACTCCCGCCCTTATTTTTGTTCATTTTTGCTCTTTGTGGCAGTCTGGCTCTTCCCTGATAATCATGCCATGTTTTTGTGATTCAGTTAAAATAATACATTACAGTGTGGGGAGCCCTGAAAACCTGATACCGGGTCACAGCCTTTCCTAGGCCTCTGTACTAAACGCAGGGCCCACCCACTGGTCTGTGTGGTGACTGATGCTCCCTCTGCGTGTCTGCAGGTGTCTTGTCAAGTGGTTGGAGGTGCGCTGCGTCTGCCCCATGTGCAACAAGCCCATCGCCGGCCCCCCTGAGCACCACAGCATTGGTACCCTGCTGGACGAACTGGTGTAGCTCAACAACTCGCTTCCCACTTTGGCTGCAGCGGTGCCGATGAACATACCACTGCCGGAAGCCAGGATCAACATTTGGCGGCTGCACTTCGGGGTAGCTGAACACCCAGAAAAAATAAATTCAATCCCTCATGGTGAGGGATGCTGTTGCTTGGCAACCGCACCCCCTGAGACGGCAACACGGCAGCGCCTTCTGGTGCGGAGATTACGTGCAGCCACCCACACGTCCCTCCAACCGCTTTTCTTTCATCATTCCCCACTCACACATCTCCACATTTTCCCTCCAGGGAGGTCAACAACATTTTTTTTGTGTTTCGTTGACCTCCTCGATGCTCCAAGACTTTCATGACCACAACAAAAGACAGTTGCACAAGCGTATGATTGTCGACATGCTGTGGAGAAGACTACCTTTGAAGAGAACAAAGCACTGTAGCAAGAACATTATGAACAAATACAGTGTTTTGTTTTAATGATAACTTGAACTACAAACGTTACACAGTTGAGGTGTCACAATTTTGTCCTCCATGCACACTAATTATGTTGCTTATTTTAATTAATAATTTGTAGGGGATAGGTTAATAAATTGTTGCCATATGGTGGAATACTCACATATCCAAAACAAATTTTGGGGGAATTTAAAAAAAAAAAAAGTCTGTATTATTATTACTATTATTATTATTATTATTATTATAGCTATTGTGATATACATCAAAATGCCCCCTAAATTATTTAACCCACAGATTATACAAATGCGTTCAGTTGTCATATTTTTCTTTTCTTTATTGTAAATGGTCCCTGATAGTGGTTCTATTGTCACTGATATGTTTTTTTTTTCTGGGTTACTTCCATCCCATTCCACAATATCAGCACCATCTAATGAGATCATATATATATGAGCTCTGCATGGAGAAAAAAAATCTGCCTTTAAAAGATTATAATGCTCAGTTTAACACCGTGTTATTTATTTTGGTTGTAGATCATAGGCAGAGGTGTTTGTAAAATTTAGGTTATTTTCCGAAATGATGAGTTGCACCAATGCAATCTATAACTACAATAATGAACAACAAGTGAACATTCTAATCCCTGCTAATCTATGTGACAGCTCACGTATTGAATCTCATTAGATTGTGAAAGGTGTCCCCTATGAAATCTCCCGTAACCGCACCAGCTGTGTGTCTCTCCGTTGATGAAGACAAATGCACTTTACATATGAAAGATCACCCCAGAGGCACCCCTCAGACGATTAGCGGTGCTGCTGTATTTTACATTCCATTTTTGTTTTTCTTGAAGCAACACACTGCCTAAACTGAGCACAAATGTCACAAAGCACACTCGTGAAGTCATAAAAAACAACAGCAACAACAACAAACAATCTAAACAAGGTGTGTCATTGTGCAGCACACGAGCAAAAAAAAAAAAAGTTCACTCTGTAAAACAACTGATGTAAATAACTTAAAATAAATGTGTTTCACGTCGACTTCACAGTGCAGAGGTGCCGGGTTCAATTCCAGCTCCGGCCTCCCTGTGTGGAGTTTGCATGTTCTCCCCGGGCCTGCGTGGGTTTTCTCCGGGTGCTCCGGTTTCCTCCCACATTCCAAAAACATGCATGGTCGGCGGATTGAACACTCTGAATTGTCCCTAGGTGTGAGTGTGAGCGTGCATGGTTGTTTGTCTCTGTGTGCCCTGCGATTGGCTGGCAACCAATTCGGGGTGTCCCCCGCCTTCTGCCCGAAGACAGCTGGGATAGGCTCCAGCACCCCCCGCGACCCTAGTGAGGATGAAGCGGTTCGGAAGATGAATGAATGAATAAATGTGTTTCAATCAGCTCGTTTGGGTCTTGACAGGAGTGCATGTGGCGCCACCCTCAGATGAAAACTTGCCTTGAACTCAGAAATGTCTATTTATTACCATTCAAGTACAGCAAAATCTTGCAAAACGTATTGCACCCAACAAAAAAAAATGACAGAAGAGAAACAAGTACCGGTAATTATTTTATAAATTTCAACGGCACCTGTAGAGTATTAAGATGCACACATGTACCTGTTCCCTTTCCACTGCAGTCTGAGGTGCCTTCAAAGGATGCGTAGTTTTACTTCATTTTCTATTCATTTACTTCTTTGATACTGTGGTATCTTGAGATACAAGTTATAGCACATACTTTAGATACAAGCACTGCAATTCTTCAGAAAAGAGACTTGAAGATTTTTAACACCACTCCCCAAGTTTATTGTCAACGTAAACATCAAACAAAAACTAGTGAGAAAATTGCGTGCTGGCTTTCCGAATCGCCTAACAGTATGTCGTAACTACTGTATAGTGCTACATATAGTGCGGGACTATATATTGAATGGGGATTTAAGGCAGGGGTGTCCAAACTTAGTGCTCAAGGGCTGCTGTCCTGCAGTTTTCAGATGTGTTGCTCCTGCATCATACCTGATTCAAATGCTCAAGATCATTTTCAGGCTTCTTCAGAGCTTACTGATGAGCTAATCATTTGAATCAAGTGTGTTGCAGGAAGGACACATCTGCAACCGGCAGACCGGAGGTGGATATGCCCATGTTAGGGAAAAAAAAGTCTGAACATTCAAACACACCCCTGAATCACTTACACTGACAATAGAAGAAGTCTTCTTAATTTGTGTCTGCCTGACTGTATTATACTGCCTCCCAGATGGGTACACTGGAGGGAGAAGCACAATTAATTGGATTGTAGCATTAAATCATGATCAACGATCTGTTTATAAACCCATGTCGACCTTGGGAGTAGTGCCTACGGGATGACGATTTTTCTCTTTTTTTAAATTGGGATTCCATTTGGGAGGTTCCACTCTGTGAGAATTTCTAAGAGCACATTCCAAAAACAGGAGCTGTAAGCAGAGGGAGGTCCTATTGGGGGGAAGGTAGCGATAAAATGAGAGGAGGAGGATGCATGCTCACTTTGCTCCTACGGGGTCACTTCAGAACTTTTTTTGCTCACCTTTATTTCACAACCACAAATTCTGACAACACATGCTTTGGAGAAAGAAGAATTGGATGCCCTACTGATTGCTTGGGTAAGTACAAGTGTGTTTTTACAACTCATAGCCTTGTGAATAAGTGATTGTATGCTACTGATGCTATTATCTATTGCCTGGTGAGAGTCCCGAAAACGCTAAACACATCTTTTGGATTTTTTTAAATGACTTTTGGGCTGTTTTTCATGTATTAATGTTGTAAATTTTAAACTCTCATCCAAGGGTACAAATCTGCATTATGAAAACACATGCATGCATCTGTAATCACAGCATGCTTCTCTCTTGTAGAAACACACACACACACACACACACACACTGACTGGGAGTGGGCCATACATGGGTGGATGTGGAAACATAGGCAGCTCTTTCATGGGCTCAGCCTCTACCTGTGCAATAAAGACGTAACTGTGCTGCGAATAAACTGATGATGGGAACACATGGGAGCACATACACGCGCACACACACGTACACACACACACACACACACACACACACACCCACACACACACACACACACACACACACACAGACAAGCTTGTTTCTGTCACTAAGGTTTTATGAGATTCAGAGAAGGTCAAGGTTGCTCTTTCAGTGTGCAGTAAAGGTGTTTCTGTTCATGCTTTCTGTTGCTTTTCTTTGTCATTCTTTATGATAGTCTTAAATACAAAGTAAAACAATTAGCCTACATGTGACTTGGGGGAAGTGGCGAATATGCGCTGTATCCAAACAAAACATGTGTCTGTAGCTGTATCCAAGCAATTAATTTTAAAAAGACATACAGTACAGATCACTCCGATTGACTGATCGTTTCTGGAGTTTTTCATTGTATTTTTCTGTGATTTCAGGAGCTTCAGTCACCTTTTCTAAAGGATGCTGAAAAAGTGACACACCGTGAAGATGCTGCTTTATATAAAGGTCAAAATCAAACAAGTTACATGCACAAGATAACTCCAGCAGTTACAGTACGGAACAATTCTGAACATTTTTGCATTTTGCATATTCACATGACATTAGTGCAGTCATCTTTCCAACTGAATGACAGCCATGTTCAAACGATGGCTGTTGGCCCTGCTGGCCCGGGTGGGCTCGGTGGTGGCAGGCCTCTGCTGTTGCATGGCCATACTCTACGTGTTGGCCTGTCGACCCACATCCAGAGACGCCCGTCGAGACCCCCTGTGGTCATCAGGGACCACTAGCAAGGAAGGCTACATGGCGCTGCTCCAGGAGAGGGAGGACTCCCACAGGCATTACATTGACAGCCTGAGCAAGCAGATAGCGCAGCTCAAGGAGGCTCTCCAGGACCGGACACTGCAGCTCCAGGAGTCGCTGGACAAAGCCAAAATCAAAGGGATCCTGCCTCAAGGCCTGGAGAGTCTGCACAAAACCCCCATGCAGTCTGACCTGAAGGTAACATTCATGAGATAATGCCATATGTCGGGGGGGCAAACTATGACCCGGAGACGATATGCGGTCGGCGGTCCATTTTTAACTCAAATCACTTGCATCTGAAATGAATAGAAATGCCATTTAATCCATAACAACCAATCATGGCTCAGCTTCAGTAAACAGGTGAGCCGTGATTTGTCGTTACCGTCAGCCCTGAGCAAGTGTGAGGTCATTTTCAGTCGACAGAAAGTGGCAAAATGGGCAGCCCCTGAGATGACTAAGAATTGGTGGCTTTTGCTGCTTAACTCATATTTCATAAACGCAATATGAATCACAATGCCGTGTTCAAACTAATACAGGCCCATAGAATATACGACTGTCAAAATAATTTGGGGTTGACTTCCCCTTTAATAAAACCTAATGGTAATGATGGTCATGATGGTGGTCATGAGGTTTTTTTTTGAGTTGGTGCACTGTGGACCAAGTTTGAGAATTGCTGTCTTGAGCCGATATGCTATCAAGCTAATGCTCAGTAATGACATAAGGAAACAATTTACAACCAGGAAATTTTCCAGGAAATAAAGTTAATTTCATTCCAGAAGCAAAGTGGTCCTGGGCCACATCCCTGTACTACAGTTTTCATGAATGAATGAATGAACAAATGCATCCTTCCAGGAGTTCTTCCGCTCACAGCTGAACCGTGCAGAGGTCAATGTGGGTGTACCGCTACCCGACGAATACGTTGTGATTCCATTTGACACCTTTACTCTGCGGAGGTAAGAGTACCACTTACTCCCTCTGACATACACATTGTTCTTTTATGAGGAGCTCTCATCCTACCAGATCGTCGTTGTTTGTAGAGGGGAAGCCCCTTCTTGTATAAAAGCACTTTGAAACAGTAAAATCCATGCCTTCATCACATCTTGGCTAGATTTCAAACATCCGCTTTAGGAGTTTATTTAAAATTATTTTCTTTGTTTTTATAGGGTAACTGCAGTTATTTTTGGGCCCCCATTCGTGTAAACAAAAAACTGTATTCTGATTAATATTTTGTGGAATAAGAATTAAAAAGATAAATCCATCCGCATTCACCAATTTCAGGGCGCTGCAGTTTTGCCCGCTACTGTCCACTCAAATTGATGTCAAAGTGCCCTCGGGCTCACATTGCAAATGTCATGGCACAACAGTTTTCTGGGTCTGGTCATGCAGCCCCAGCTCCTGATGTCACTCACTAGGCCACACCCCTAAAAATCATCCATTGAAAATATGAATACTACAGTACATCCAGTCATAACTAACTCTATAAAAGTTAGTAACTTAAAAAGATCTTTTTTTTTCTCAAATCTATGATCCAAAAGAGTTCAATATCACAACATTATACCACTAACAAGCTAAGCTAAAGTTAGCTCCTTTCTGATTCTGTATACAAAAATGTTTGGCACTCGGTCAAGATGATGTATCCCTTCAACATATTACAAATTTGGTCTATGGGAGTACTATGAATATGGTAGTTCATTATCAGTGTATGGCAAGTGGGTGTGTCCTCTCAGGGTGTACCAACTGGAGACGGGTCTGACCAGACACCCCGAGGAGAGGCCTGTGAGGAAGGACCGCAGGGATGAGCTGATAGGCAGTGTGGAGACAGCACTACATGTCCTGAATGGACCTCAGCAACATGTGGACACCAGCAGGAGGAAGCGCACCTTCTCCCCGTCAGACTTCATTGAGGGTGAGTCTTCATGCTGCTCATTTATATTCAAAATCAACCGTGTTCTTACCTGGATAGATGACAGTATTGTCTTGTTGAAAGAAGACAGCTGATGATTTTAGTTTCCGTAAAGCCGTACAGGTAACCCCGATTTGTCGCAGGGGCTTCGGCCCAGTACCTGTTCTTGCTGGCAAACTTGTCCAAATAAGATGCAAAGCCTGCTTGCTTGTTTGTCGCTCACAGTTCACTCTAAAACTGTCATGATTCTGTTTGTGACCAACAGGTGGCACTGTATGGATCCCCCTGCAGCTGCACACCTGTTGGTCGTTATGTAATTAGTTGTATAAAAGGACCACCGCCCGACCACTCATTGTGGGGTCATTGTTTGTTTGTTGGAGCTGTCATCTTTGTCTGTCATGTTCTCGATCATGTTTTGGGGACTGTTAGTTTTTAGCTACAGCCTGGTTTTGTTTGATACTTTGGATTTGTTTTGTTTTCAGGACTTTGTTTTGGATTTAGTTTTTTTGTGTTTTTATCAATACAATTCTTCAAGTCCAACCTGCTCCTCCCTCCTGCCTGCTTTTTAGGGTCCACCACCACCACGCAACGTGACAAAAACGGATATAAAACATGATAGATTTAGTGTTCAACCAAACCATGTCATTTTTCGTCAAAGTAAAGTCCATTAGCTTAATGCTAACATATGATCCAAAATGCCATAAATGTCTTGACATAAATTAGCAACGGAGTTACGGTCATTAAGCATTTGAACAACTGCTACTCTAAGGTCCAAACTGGAATATATACATTATATATATATATATATATATATATGCAGAATATACACAGGTATATTTTATGATGGGCATATGTTTTCATACATAGGGTTTTAATACCTACGATACCTGGGGTATCTGAAACATAAAACCAAAATTACATACATTATACATTTTGTATCCACCATAGGTGCTGCATAAGGGTTCGGTGACTCAGCATTATATTGTGCTCACAGGGCTGACCCGCACCGAGCGGGACAGGGGTACTGTGTACGAGTTGATGTTCAAAGGCGACGGGCCGCGGGACTACGCCAAGACGGTTCTCTTCAGGCCTTTCGGTCCTTTGGTTAAGGTGAAGAGCGAGCGAGTGGACACAAGCAGCATGCTCGTCAACATCATCGTACCTCTTTCCAAGAGGGCGCACACCTTCCGCCAGTTTGTCCACAATTTCAGGTACTGTATGGAAAAAAAATGGGGAAATCGTGGATCTGTGTTGATGGTGAATGATGCTCGAGTGTGTGCGTTCTTTTGTGATGTTTGGCACAGGGAGGTATGCATTCAGCAAGATGGTAATGTCCATCTCACAGTGGTCTATTTTGGGCGCGAGCAGATTGACCAGGTGAAAGCCGTGCTGGATCAGACAACCAAGTAGGTAACATGACTTTAGTTCCAACTGCCTGCCTACCTACTTGCAACCTCGCTAGCTATATCCAGTATGTTGATTACGCTTGGGTGGATTTACCATCATAAAAAAAATAATTATTTAACAATAATAACAGGTTCAACATTCAGGACGGCGGGCCCTGACAGTTTTCTGAGGAGCTCAGACAGCGAAAAAAAAAAACATTCTTAACATACTTCACACCACAGGATACCAGTAATCACTCCAATAATTGGATGTTTGCCTAAATTTAGACAATAAGTCTAAACACATAATGGCCGAATAAAAGTTCCTAGTTGTGGGGTAAAGCTTTTCCTTCCTCCACCAGGGAGACCCGCTTCAGGAGCTTCACGCTGATCCAGCTCAATGAGGAGTTCTCGCGTGGGCGGGGCTTAGAAGTGGGCGCCAGGGCCTGGAGGCGAAGCCATAATGTCCTGATGTTTTTCTGTGATGTTGACATCCACTTCACGGCAGACTTCTTGACTTCCTGTCGCCTCAATGCAGAGCCAGGTGGGAGTTCTTTGTTGGAATTCATAGCTGCATGCAACATTTCACTTCTTCATCAGCACTCCTTGATGCAACCTGCATATTCGGAGTGAAAATGAAAACATCACAACTTTTGTCTTTTAAGGAGCTAACGCTGCATTCGGGGAAGGTTTAAAGTCGGACTTTTCCGACTTCCAACTAGGAAAAGTGACAGACGAGATGAGATGATTGACCCAATTTACAAGTTATTTTGTAACATTTGTTTTTGAGCAGGTAAAAAGGTGTACTATCCAGTCCTCTTCAGCCAGTACAATCCATCCATCATCTACAGTAATTACACTCATGTTCCATCTATCCAGCAACAACTGGTGAGTGAAAGAACACAGATGATAAATAAACCATCCTGTACAGTAATTTTGTTGAGGGTTATGCTCCATACCACACCACAATAAATGAAATCCATGACGTAGAAATGCCCTATTAGTACTCCCTATGCATGTTTTCACAGCATTTATGGCACATATTTTTTCAGTCTTTAAAACACTTTGAAATAATACAAACAAATTCAAATTTAATATATTCAATTTAATAACATCTTCAGTAAAAAAATAGGCTGATATTGAAATGCTTCCTCTTTTAGCTTCATCTTTCAAATTTTACCCAGTGTTAAACACACAACCTAATGACCAAAATGGGAATTATATTCGCGAATAAAAAACAAAATTGTGTTCGAACTGGACAAAAAAAAAATAGCCATGGAATAGCGAGACCACGATGGATGGAGGTTTACTGTATGTCTATTTTTTCACTAAAGTGTTTTTTTTCCCCCTTTTTTTTTGTCTCAGGTGATAAGACGCGACACGGGTTTCTGGAGAGATTTCGGCTTTGGGATGACATGCCAGTACAGGTCGGATTTCCTCAACATAGGTAATAATCGACATGATAAAGAAATGCTACATTACTGTATTTATATACTGACATGAAATAGCAAGAAGAGCGAACGTTCATTGGCAGTATGTTGCTAAAAAGGAAATTACAAAGTGCTTTATTTCCTCATTTATAAGCCCATAGCATTTATTTGTGTGGGAGACGTTGGGTTTTCAAAGAACAATAATAAATATTATCATTACTCCTCAGTGTCTTTGTTTCTCTCATCCTAACTAATGTCATAAATTACTGCTGGTGTCAGTTTGAATCATATCTTATGACACAACTGCAGGATATTGCAAAAAATAAATAAATAAAGGAAGTAGCACTCAAGTGGAAGACCCCTCAGGACTGTGATGCGTAGTGACTTTCCTGTTCACTGTTTGTGCTTGTCCTTTGCAGGTGGTTTTGACCGCAGCATTAAAGGCTGGGGGCTGGAGGATGTGCACCTGTACAGGAAGTATCTACACAGCAAACTGATGGTGGTGCGCGCTCCGTCGCGTGGCCTCTTCCACTTGTGGCATGAGAAGACGTGCGCTGACGAATTGCCACCGGACAAGTACCAGATGTGCATGCGTACCAAAGCCATGAGCGAGGCCTCACATGGGCAACTGGGAGAGCTGCTCTTCAAAGCAGACATCCAAGCGCACCTCGATAGGAACAGTAGAATCTCTTGAAGTGTTGGACATAGTTAATTGAAATCAAAGACAACATTTCCTATGGGTCTTAATAAAATGTCTGTGTCATGCTTTTGTACAGTAGTTCAAGCATCAAGAATTCATGAGAGTAATTGTCCGTCCTGGTTTCATCCACCGCAAAATCGTGGAGGCGGGAGACAGCATCGGGCTTTTTATTACGGGACCCTAAGGTGATAGGTCGGAGTGAAATTGAAGCGCGTGAAGAGCAGATGCGGGTTCAAGTGTTTGGCACAATCGATACAGGCTAGTAAATACTGTAAAAGGTTCTTTAGTTCCCTCAAAGTCTATCACAATACTAATAATAACATTTAGCATTGTAAAACATACAGTATTCACATCATTAAATAGAATTAAAAAGAATGTCACAGCTTTTGTCATTTCATCCATCCATTCTCTGAGCTACATATTCTCACGACGGTCACAGGTGTGCTGGAGTCTATCCCAGCCCTCTTTGGGCAGATTGTGGGGCACACCCCGAACTGGTTGCCAGCCAATAGCAGGGCACACATAGACAAACTACCATTGACACTCACAATTACACCTGAGGACTATTTAGAGTGTTCCATCAACCTACAGTACATGTTTTTGGAATGTGGGAGGAAATCTTTGTACCCACGAAGCCCACGAAGGCAGGAGGAGAACATGCAAACTCCACACAGGAAGGCTGGTGCCGGAATCGAACCCTGCACCTCTGCACTGTGAGGGCCGATGTGCTAACCAGTAGTCCACCGAGCCGCCAATAATAATAATAATAATAATGATAATAATAAGGCGAAGAAGAAGAAGTGTACATATTATTTTTAGAGTGCTTTAAAAAGTTCTCAAGTTACAAATTATTTTACAGGTTAAAAATGGAATGAAAAAAATCACAAAATAACACAAAAACGCAACAAAAATAATTCAGGAATAAAAACTTGAAATTCGAGACAGTAAATAAATACAGGTAGTTACATTTAAAAGTGAGCTAATGGCCAGGTGATGAAAACAGAGCATATCAATTGGGTTTTGAGGAGCAATTTAAAGGATGTGAGGTTTGTGCAGTCTCGTTATGTCATGCAAGAGAGTTCCAGAGGGTAGCAGTAGCGACAGAGTAGAATCTGTCCCCCAAGGTTTTGTGTTTGGTTCATGGTATGGCGGAAAGTATGAATTGAATATGTTGGAGAATGGGGAGCCTGTAGTGGAGTTTTTGGAGACAAGGATGATGTGGTCACAGGAACGAAGGAGTTCTGGATGAGCTGAAGTTATTGATGTAATTGAATTTTGTCAAGACAGCAAGTGATGTAGCTGTGAATCAGTGTTTCGCAGCAGTGAAGAGGGTGGAGATGAGACATGTTTTTTCTGAGGAAAGAAAGCTATTTTGGAGATGTGACATGTTGGTTGCTGTCAAAGTGATAGCAGGTTTGCGGCAGTGAAGGGAGGGTGACTGGATGATTAAGTTTGATTTGGAGGAGCTGCACGTAATCACTGTAGCAGGGGATGAAGAGGGTGGCACCAAGCACTGAGCTGGGCACACATTCTTAAAATGGAGCAGTTTTTAATGAAGATCAGTTGTTTTTGATCAGTATCATTGGAGTATTGCTAGGTGTGGGCACACCGGTGAAGTTCTCCTTCTATTTGGTGGTGTTGAAGAGTGAATGCAGGCAGTAGATGAGGATAGAATGGTTGATATTGTCAAGGGCAGCTAGAAGATTGAGGAGGATGACAGTTGATGTGAACAAAGGGAGAGGAGTGACTCATGCAGGAGGGCGAAATGCATTACTGGATTTAGCCACACCCCCCCCAAAAAAATCTGGAAAATAGAAATGGTGTAAAACAGGTTAACACTGTCTCTCCACATTTCTACGCCACATGGTTCTCAGTCTTAAAATGATTTCAGCAATTATTTTCAAACATTTATAATATATTGTTTTCACACAGAAAAAAATCTATGATATTACTCGACAGAGTAAAAAAAAATTAAAAATCATGAATTTTTACCGCTCCTCAGTAAATTGCGGTAGTATTAATCATTTTTCTGAGGATACAAAATACATGCCTGTGAATAGTGTTACATTAAATGTCTCCATGTTTTACTCCGTGTGTTGAAGTACCATTTGCTAAAAGGATTACCCCACCGCAACACTGAAGCTTTTCGTTAGCCCGTCTATGGTGTTGCATTGTTTGTTAGCATTAAGAGAAACGGACATGTTAGGTGAAGCTGAAGCTGTGGGTTGTTTTATGTTTGATTTTGTTTTATATTTAGTTTGACAATAAACTTCTACTCTTTTTATTCATTTGTTTTATATTTTGTACCAAATGTGGTGTTTATCTTATTGTCGTCAAGATTTTAAACCTGTTTAGCCACATTCTAACTCCTTTGTAAACCGAGGGCCTCTTGTATTTTTGCCTGACATTGTTTAATAGAAGACAACGGGAAACGCGCGTGGAATCGGCTCGAGGCGAAATCTAATCGAACAAAGTGCAGTGTTGGCATGTTTTAATGACACTGTGACTCCTCTAAACCTCATTATAGTGGCTCAGGATGAGTGACATGAGGGAAAGGCGGGGCCTCGCGGTGGCAATCGTCCGAGGGCATGCCTGGCACGTGATTGGCTACTCTTACTTCCCACTTCCGTATTTTGTGCTGCATTCAAGTTAAATCGTCAAACGGAAAGTTCGTTACTGTCATTTCTCCTTCTATTTGTTCGACGTAACAACTTTGATTTAGAAACAGAATAGGAATTGATAACTGCGATATTTTTGTCATGTAGCACATTTAGAATATCCGGTGTACAACATCTTTTTGATTCTCAAACTCAACTGTCAGGATTATCTGCCGCAAAATTTTGATATTTCCCAGCAGAACCCAACATTCTCATTATTCACAATGGTAACGGGGTTCTAGTTTCTGTGGCACACCGGTGAAGTTCTACTCAAACGCAGCTGTGGAGAAATGCGCTCGGACAACTTTGACGGACCTGAAGCTGTCCACAGATGGATGAATTAGCTGTGTGACTTTGTTTTCGTGTTTTTAATGATTTTGGCCGATTGGCACCATGAAGGTGGTGTGTTTTATGGAATAAGACAATCGGAGCTGAAGGATTTTTAGTCACGTTTTTTTTTAATTTACATCAAAAAGAAGACAACATGTTTGAAGTTTCTGGAATTCCATACTTCCTGCTGGACATTACTTGTCTCATACTCGGTATGTGTCCACGCTTTAATATACCTTTCACTGTATTTCTATTTACACAACAAAGTGGCCAAACAAAACTACCACTTCCACCAAGTATATTATTACTAAAGTGTATTTTTTTTTTCGATTGGCGTAAACAGCATGTAAATAGTATACACATTGGGAAGCTTGATGTGAGGAACTGCAGACAGGGAGATGGAAAAGTTCCACCCCGTGTGTGAGTTTTCCAGGCCAAAGTTGTATTTTTAGTCCACTACTGTATTTGCTTTGTAATCATAAGAAACCTGCAGCACCAACAGAATGGATGCCACTGAGTCTGCAGTCAGCCCTCTGCATCCATAACAGTCAGTTTTGTTCCATGTAACTAATTGGTGTAATTTCCCTCTTTGGTACAGTATGGAGTCATGTATTTTGCTGTTTAGTAACGCCATCTAGTTTTCCAGTCTGTTTGAAGATGTTTTGTAATATAACCGCAGGGCCAAATTACAGCCGACTCAATTAAAAAGCAAAGAATGTGTCATTGTCTGGGTTCGAGAAGGAAAAAGAGTCATTCAGTAGTATAGTACTAAACTCGCTTATCTTAATTCTCCGTGTTAGAGTGAAGTCTCTCTTAACGAAAGCCAACCCTTTACAAATTAAGCATAATTTAACAGAAAAATACTTGATTTTTCGCCTCCAAAGTCACGCTCAACTCAAGTGTTTGTCTCATTATTGAATCTCAATGTTGTCTCCGAGACTGCCAGTGACAAAAGTTGCACTGTCCTTATCTTTTCTCGCTTTCTTCTTTCCATTCCCTCTAAATATATGCCATTGTTTAGATTTGTTTGTTGTTGTGCAATACGCAAGTTTCATGTGTTTCTGTCATGTGTACAAATATACTGTACATACACACAGCTGTGGGGAAAAAAATATATATATCAGAGACCACCACAGAAAACCCTGACCCAGACATAAGCAGATGCAGAGTTAAAAAGACTTTTGTGATAGGCAAAAGGGTATGACTCATTATTGTGACTGTCTCCAAGTCAGCACACAATCAAGTTTAAATTTGAATTTTAGATTTCTAGCCAAAAACAATTTACGATCCATGTTTGTGTCTCCGTTTTTCCCACCACTAGTGGGACTCCCCTTCTTCATCCTGACTCCTCAGCACAACCCCTTCAAACGAGGCTTCTTCTGCGATGATGAGTCCATCCGTTACCCCGTCAAAGAGGACACCATTTCCTACCAACTCCTTGGGGGCGTTATGATCCCCTTCACGCTCATTGCTGTAAGCACGGAAAAGTCTGCGAGATCGTGACGTCATCCATTCGGTAGCATCCATCCTCCCCCTCTCTCTAACTCTCTCTCGCTTCCTTTATAGATCATCTGTGGTGAGTGTCTTTCCGTCTACCTGTCCCACATCAAGAAGAAGACGCTTGGCCGCAAGTATGCAGCATGTGTCTACAAGGCCGTGGGCTGCTACTTGTTCGGAGCAGCGGCCAGCCAGTCGCTGACGGATATCGCCAAATACTCCGTGGGGCGTCTCCGGCCTCACTTTCTGGCCGTGTGCAAGCCGCGGTGGGATCGCATCAACTGCAAAGCTGGAGGATACGTGGAGAACTTCACCTGTACAGGCGACAAGTTCCTGGTAGATGAAGCCAGGTATGAACATTACTCCGCTGATCATTTGTTTTATATATATATATATAATATGTATATATATATATATATATATATATATATATATATATATATATATATATATATATATATATATATTATATATATATGTATATATATATAATATATTTATATATATTTTTTTAAACTTAAAGCACCGTAATAAGTTTGTAAAAATAAGAACGGCAACAAATTAAGAGTCATTCATTTTTATTCTTATCAACTGAAAATCAAACATTATGAATATACTTTATTTAAAAAAAATCATAGTTGTAATTTTATATACATACAAAGGGTAGAAATAAAATTCGAATATTGTTGTTGTCCAAAAAAAGCATGTTCAGTATCCGGTTTTTCCTCAAGTTTTTCTTTTCTTCATTTTCAGCCAAAATACAAAGGAAACTATATTCATATATTTTTTAATAAAAATATAGAAAATCTCACTATATTTGGAAATGCATGCTTTTTGTTGGACTGTGACGATATATAAAAATAATTATTATTGGTCCAAATATTCTCATGCATTTAGTTTATGTAGAGGCGGAAAACAGGCAAAACATTTAGTTTGAAGTCCCAAATAACCCTCTTAGGATTTTTCAAAAAATATGTATATACTGTATGTGTGTGTTAGTGTACTCCATATATCTACATATGATACTAAATTATTAAAGACTTAAAATTCCAAATCAAGCATTTTTAAATCTGACATTTCTGTTAACTCTTTTTACTTTTGCAGGCTGTCCTTCTACTCTGGTCATTCGTCGTTCTCCATGTACTGCATGTTGTTTCTTGTTGTAAGTAAAATCTTTTTTGTATTTGAAACAAGATAATCCTCGATAACCCTTGCACAAAATTGGAAAAAGATCCAGTGTTGGGGACCACTGATCTACTATATAAAATGAAATGTCAAAATCATAACGTTGCAACAGGTGATATGCTAACATCTCGCAAAAAAAAAAAAAAGCAATCTGCATAGCGCTGAGAGTCGGATTTGAAAATGAGTTCAATCTGTTGCTGCGTCTGCTATCTTGTGAAATTGTTGTCCCATTTGTGAATTTGAACTACAAACAGTGGCTTGTCATTTTCCTAGCAGTTTACTTCATTGTAAGAATAAATTGGAACTCCAAAAGTCTATTGGGCAATAAGCAAGTACTGTATTAGCTTACTAAGTGATTTTTGACTTATTGTTTGTTTCATATAAAACACAACTGTCTGCTTTACTGTATTTTTATTTGAAGTCATTTTATTTTTCACTGTTTTCATGAAATCGTGATTTATAAACAGTTTATTTACATTTTATTGTGTGACGGATCTTGGTCGCTGAATGAATGAAGTTTGTAAATGAAGGCATCACTGTCAATCTAATTGACAGCATCTATATCTGCATATTTTAAAGCAATGAAATCATTTTCTGCCGTCGCCAGCTGTACATCCAAGCCAGGCTGAAGGCCAAGTGGGCAAGGCTGCTGCGGCCCACTGCGCAGTTCTTCCTGCTCGCCACTGCCGTCTACGTGGGTCTGTCCCGCGTGTCCGACTACAAGCACCACTGGACCGACGTGCTCGCCGGCCTCTTGCAGGGCGGTGCTGTGGCCTCCTTCACTGTGAGTTCTGACCCCTTGACATTTTACTTTCGTACCGAGCCAGGAACACGAAGCTCTGTCCCTGTACTTAAGTACATTTCATAATCTGCACAGGAGTAGAATCAGCACTCGTGTCTTTTTCTACACAAGTATCTCCTTGAATTCAGAGTCGAAGTACTTTTGGGTCTACTTGCAGGTGTTCTGCGTGTCCAACTTCTTCCAGCAGCCCCTCGGGGTGGGCGTGTCTCAGGAGGACGGAGGCCAGCACACCAGTTTACATGAGAACCCACCCAATTCCAACCACTACGGCAGCACTGACTGAACCACCTTAAAGAATCACCCCAGCGGGAGGAGCGATTGGGTAGGGGTGGCAACACATGCACTTTACTGTGTTACCAAGAAATTTTCGGCTCGATGTGAGCACGTTGCCGAGCGGGAGGGACTTTTTACAACAGTGTGCCATGGGGTGGATATATGCCGTGTGTCACGGAGGAATGAAATTCCATTTGCTGTGAATATAATGGGAGGCTTGTGTGCTCGGGCTTGTAATAGAGAGTCTGGCACCTTGAAAAACCTCCACTGTCCTGAAAGGAGACACACAGGTACTGGACGACATACAGATACAGTAAATGTGGGGATGTTCGGTTTTTAGGTGACGTTTCAGGATGGACTGAAAATGCACTATAACAGTTGTTTGATCAATGGATGGACCAATACAGGAGAAATCGACTCAGCCCTGCGGTGAATAATGAAAATCCGTGAACATTTGACACCATCCATAAATATATACCGTATTTTCCGCACTAAAAGGCCCACCTTAAAGTCTTCCATTTGCTTAAAAGCTAACAGCGCCTTAAAATCCGATGCACCTTGTGTATGGTCATTACGGTAATATTTCGGCCCCAAAATGGCTCCTTGCTCGAGACATGCTGACAATGCAGAGTTCAAACTTAAGGAGATCGGTTACGCAGTTGAACACGGAAATAGAGCAGCAGCAAGAGAGTTCAACGTTAACGAGTCAATGTTACAACTTGCTGTTG
>CAAKHF010019579.1:33612-48710 GCA_901007745.1 Hippocampus kuda | reverse complement strand
GGGGGGGGGGGGGGGGGGGGGGCAGAGGTGACTCGCAAGGGTGTTTGGGGTTTATGAGGTGATTATGGAAGGAGGCACAATCTAATCACAAAAACAAATGGCCCTCTAAGGTCAATGCCTGCTCTTGCTAACATACCAATAACATACCAAAATACAAGTGTCCAGATAACATCTATCATTACTAACTCTGCATTGTGTTGATGACGAGAGAGCACTTTGGTGTACAGAATTTCAGACCTTCCTTTATTCATCAGTGGTAGAAACCATTAAAGACAGCATCAGTCATGGCTTTAAATCACATGCAGAAGACAAAAAAAAAAAAAAACATTCATATACGCGCATAAAAGTAATCAAAGGTGCTGAAATCTGTTGTTTGTTTGTTTTTCCAACGTCTGTTGAAAGAAACATGATTCTAAAATGGCACTCTGATGGTACCATCATGTATTACTTATTCTCTACTGCCCCCTAATGTTAGGGAGATACAATTTTATGTCCTCTAACTGTTTCCCAACCTATAGTGAGCCATAGCACATATTTTACGGAAAATAAAATCACACATACTACACTTGCAAATAAAAATGTCACAAAAGTGAATTCACAGAGTAGCTCCATCAAAACGTTTTTGTTATAACAGAAAATGAAATCCCATCGAGGCCAACGTCTCTTTTACAAGCGTGAAGTAGACATCATCAAAACAGTAACAATACCAGAGTATAAATGTATACATAAAAGAACACAGTACCGGTACACACACAGGTTTACATAAAAGTAGACATCAAACAACACGGTACAATTACAAACAGAAAACTACTGTTGATAGAGTACCATTCACCCAGAAGGGGGACGAGGAAAGACTGACCAACCGTACATGATGCAAGCACAACCAAACAGGAGCAGTCTAGCAACACAACACCATGAGAAAGATTTACAAAGTAAATGTGCAAAGAGGGCAGCCCGGCACAGTGGTCCAGTGGTTAGCGCGTCGACCTCACAGTGCAGAGGTCGTGGGTTCGATCCCGGCTTCGGCCTCCCTGTGTGGAGTTTGCATGTTCTCCCCGGGCCTGCGTGGGTACTCCGGTTTCCTCCCACATTCCAAAAACATGCATGGCAGGCTGATTGAACACTCAAAATTGTCCCTAGGTGTGAGTTTGAGCGTGGATGGTTGTTCGTCTCTGTGTGCTGGCAACCGGTTCAGGGTGTCCCCCGCCCTACTGCCCGTAGACAGCTGGGATAGGATCGCGACCCTAGTGAGGATAAAAGCGGTTCGGAAAATGAATGAATGAATGTGCAAAGAAAAGCGCTACATGTTAGAGCAGGAGCAACTGGTCTCAAAAAATTCAGTAATTTGCTGTTGAAAACTAAACTAAGACACCAACAGGACCAGTTTGAGTTGGCTCTCAAAGTAATTTCAGAACCAATGGCCGAAGTAAAATATACTTCTCTTATTGGCCTCAATTCACATGAACTTTGAAACACTCTGTGGTGCTAGATCTGAAATTTGTGGAAGTTTGAATCATGGTGAACTTTGGGCAGATATAACATGGACGCTGATAAAGAAAAGCCTTTTTTGCAAAAATGTACCAGTGCTGCAGCCAACTAATCTTAGAACTGCATTGAAGAGGGTCTCAAGTTGAGCTAAAACCAGAAAATCTAGAAACTATGTCACCATCTAATTTTGACACAGATACCAGCTTTTTGCTAAATGATGGAAAAACGCTCACATTTCAAATGTTTTGCTTGTCACTATACGTTGCTGAGATATTCACCGGGATATAAAATTGGCTAATTTTCCCGTGGCATGCCAAGCTTGAGAATCACTGCACTAGGATGATCTTTAAACTTTCTGAAATGAACTTCCAGAAGCTATAAAAAGTTGACACCCCTTCTGCCCTGTTCAAATGCAATTTCTTTATGATGGAAATAATTTCTAAACTTTTTACACCATTAATGTGAACCTATTAGAACATTTGAACTTTCTTTGGGGTTCCTCAGTGGCAATGGTGGCAATTGTGTGCTACTTCAAATGAATTTAAATCTGATTAACACGGCCACAAACGAGTTATAAGAGGATGTGCAGAATGATGTAAGCCGCATTATGTCATTTTTAATTTTGACTTCCAGTCTCAAAAAGATTTTCTATTTTTTCGTTTTAGCTGTACACGTTAAAGGGTACAAAATTACACAAAGTTTTAAATAATTTGTCTTGGTCTCTTTGAACAAGGGTGTGTAGCCCTTCCAAAGCCACTGTGCATGCATGATTGCAGAGTGCGTGAGCCCGTATACAGTATTGCTTACTGAAGAGAAACATGTTAATGTCTCAACTGAAAATATCGTGAAGATGAATGCAGTTCTTCCTTTTTTTTTTTTTTAACCCAGTATTTATGGCCTTGAAACAATGCCTTTGTATATCGTTCACTGTCAGGGGAAATGACCAGACCAAGCTCGTCTTTTTCAAGTTCTTAGTCACACTAATGACGAGGTGTCGTAAAAAGAGATGTCAGGGATTTTACACCCAATGGGGCTTTCACTCTACATGGCGATAAAGTTAAATACCCTCACCTTTGAATTCCTTACTCCTAAATCTCTGAGTACTTTGCCTCTCAAAGAACGACTCTTTTTTTTTTTTAACAGTTTGGGAAGAGTCTCCTTTAATTCTCTAATTCATTGACCTCTCCCCCTTATTAGGAACGGTCATCTCGGCTGGCTTGATTGTCTCTACACAGATAAGAAGTCTATTATGAGCTTGTTTTAACATTTACAAGGGCTCCTCTATGAGCACCATTAAATTCAAGGTCTTTTACAGTGTTATGGCTTTTCAAAGTCACCCTTTCCCACCTGAATGCACGCAAAAACTCAAAATGCAACGAGTCTGGGTGATCCTTTCATTGTCTCTCTGATGAACATTTTATCTGATGGTTCAGATTAATGGTCGGTCAAGGAACAAAAACACACACCCATAAGCTTTTGAAATATTCAACTTTTGGCGAGAGAGAGCGAGAGAGAAAGAGAGAGAGAGAGAGGGAGAGTATATTTGCACATATTGAGTTTCTTTCCTTGAGATCTTATATGCCTTGGTCTTTGTTTGAAATATTAATTAAGATGTCTTCCATTTGTCAATTAAATCTGCGTCCTTGTTAAGAATACATTCTTAATCTTAATAACAAAAACATGTTCCCGTTCATATGGTTATCAACACCTATACTCTATGTTTTGTATCATGCACGGCACACTTACAACCATGTGCTCAGTGTAAGATTGTTTGTGTGCTAAATGAACATGAATTTCACTGGAATTCTGTTCACTTTAAATTATACAGTGCAGTATTTGTAGTTCAGTCAAATTCCACTTTGGCATATTGCAAGTCATTAGTGACCTCTTCTGGTAAATGTTGGTCATCACATTCAATTTCACGTACAGTATATTGTGCAGTGTATGAGGACATTTTTAAAAGTGTGATGTGAAATTTGAATTGAAAACAACTTGTGAAATGGATGATGTTCGTAATTTGGAACAGAAGCAGAAGGTTTATGTAGTAAAAATTTAATTGGATAATGATTTTATATTTCTGTATTGTTTTGGGTTTTTTTTGCAGAAAAAATGCTCAGGTTTCATTTACTTTGTTTCCCCAGGGAAAAATGATAAAAGTGATAGAAAACATAGCATGACAAAATAGCATGACGCTAAAAAAGCCAGCCTCTATATTTTTAAAAATAAATGAATTAATTAAAAAAGGGGCGGGGGGTTGGACTTGGGGAAAAAAATAAAAGAGTAGTTGCTCTATTTTCGAGATCATAGTTCAGTGTGCCATTTTCACGTTCACAAATTATAATATTCAGTTACAAAATGGTTAAATAATGTTACCTGTAGAATATATCTGACCGTTTTTCTATGTTTCCATCATTGACATCAGCTCTCTTTTCATCCGCAGCAATTTTTAAAAAATGCAATATATTTTATTTACATACTTTTTCATGATAAAAATAATCATGCTCATTATAATAAAGAATCTATTACATTAGTCTGTTAGTAACAACTAATAACTCATTAATTGCATGTTATTAATTTATGTTGTTCAGTACAGTACCTGGATGATTACATTTGAGATGACCCTGACAACCCTGATAGAATAAAACTAACATTAATGAAAATGAGGCGGCACGGAGATCGACTGGTTAGCACGTCCGCCTCACAATGCAGAGGTGCAGGGTTCCATTCCAGCTCCGGCCTTCCTATATGGAGTTTGCGTCTCTGATTGCCCTGTGAGTGGCTGGCAACCAGTTCAGGGTGTAGTCCCGCCACCTGCCCGAAGACAGCTGGGATAGGTTCCAGCATGCCCGTGACCCTCGTGAGGATAAATGGATTAGGAAATGGATGGATGGATGGATGGCTTAATGAAAAAGGTGAGGCAAGGCAAGGCACCTTTATTATATACGACAGCACATTTCATACTCAAGTCAACTCAATGTGTTGTACTAAAACACGCATTTACAAACACAACAGTTAATGACATTCACAAGCAAAGCAGCTTCTAAAATAAAGTCGCTTCCAAAATTTACTTAAAGAACAGACAGAACATTGACAACATTTAAACAGAAAATGTTAAAAACCTTTCAAAGCAAAGTAAAGAAATAGGAGAAGGTTTCTAAAATGACGAAAAGAAAAACAAATTGAAAATGTTTTGAAGAACATAATCAAAAGTAGTGGGAAAAAAAAGCAAAGATTTTAACCTGACTTTACTTCTGGGGCTGACTTTACTTCTGTTTACACCTTATTCCAGGTTTGGAAGGATGGCTATCCAGTATTGTATTGAAATAGCCTAACTATTTGAAAGTATCTGTATAGGAATCTAATTAAATGGAGTTGAAATGTAAGCAGTCGATATTGAAGGAAAACCTGAAAAGCAAGTTGCTGTCATCACAGATGTTGAATACTGACAATGTGAGGCTTTGTAAAGCGCTCTGGGCACCAGGTGGTGGAGATAATAGCGTTACACTGTAGAAGTGCACTCCATTTACCATGATGAACACATTTTCATAGTCATTGTATTGAAAGGAAAAACATTATAGATTCAAGTTTGAATTGCTTACAAATTTAGCATTAATCCATCAAATCAGTGTGTGTGGCCCAAAAGCGATAACTGTTTTCTCAAAAATATGTTCAGGTAAATTTAGTGTGGAGGAAACCAAACCTGGGATGAAATAGAGTGAAGCCCCCTTAGGGACATTCATGATTTCTAACCTCACTTCTGGATGAATAAAAATTCACACTTGTAGGACAATTTAGCTCACGGTGACAGGCCATAAGTGAAACAGACACAGCTAATCTATCAGATTGTGTGCAAAACCTACGAAATGCAATAGCATTTTAAGTGTGACAAAGAATAAGAAATCCCATTTTAACATGACATACAGTTATGGACACAAAGTCCCACTTTGTATTGTGAACAAACTTTTCACATGCAGAGAACAGCAGTGAGAGATTTATCGGTGAGCCGAAGCCCGTGAAAGGCTGAAAGAAGGGGAAACGGGTGTGTCATGTAGGACAAGGGTGTCAAACTCATTTTTGTCATCGGCCACATTTTAGTTACCGTCTCCCTTGGAGGGCCGTTATGACTGAAACCACATAGAAAAGACAGTTATAATGGTTTATTCAACTATTGTTTAAGTTACTGTAATGAGGGGTTTGGCAACAAGAAAATGCTTGCAATATGTCTCTTATTCATTACATATGAGAATTTTAAATTTTGTTTGAGATTTTAGCAAGCATCATGGAATTCACATGTTTGATTTGCTTTCGTGGGCCACATAAAACAATGTGGCGCGCCAGATCTGGCCCCCGGCCTTGAATTTGACAGCATAATGTAGGAGCTAAAAATGACAAAGTAGATTTTTGGAGACAATTTGAACATTATCATTTCGGGGAATACGAACTTTTGTTCTTTTGAGGGGACTGAAAATTTATACCGGTTATACAGGCTATACAGGCTGCACAGTGGCTACTTTACAGTGTAGCAATGTCATTTCTGCACTGATGTCCAATGAATAGACAATAAAATATATTTCAAGGTTAGGGGAACACTCATTTTAATTACAGGAGCTGTGTTATTGTTCATTTATAGTTTACATTTCCCATTGGCTATATGTGATTACATTACAGAACAAATAGTTCTAGTTGAATGACAATGGACTGTCTTTTTTTCGCATGACTCTCATCCAACCACAATAAAAGGCCTTCTTCAGGGTGAAAGGAGAAGGTATATAGAAGAAGAAAAAGCAGGATGGTGTCAAAAAGAGAGACAACACTCTGATAGCCGTCATCAATCTTCTGTATATCTGCAGGCACAGGGGTCTTTTAGAGATTGTGCAGCATTGCAGGGTGTGAAAGACCAATTCAGGAGCACCAGGGGGCGGCGAGCGTGAAAAAAATTTGATTGAAGGTGCAAAATAAAAAATAAAAATAAAAATACCAAAGTCAAATGTGATGGAAAAATGTTAAACATATTGGTTGGTTATGAATTGTCTAAACACGGGAATGTTCAATTGGCGGTCTATGATATTACTTTTTTAATCATAAGGAAGAATGGCATTCCCCAATTCAGGTCACAACTGAATCATTTAAAAAATGTTTCTACTGCGTCACCACCTGACTCTTTGACATTTAAAGTTCAGTCTTCATTTTGCAGGCCAAATAAGCCAGTTATTAAGACAGCCTACTTTTTTAGAATTGAAAACTGATAGCGAACATGACTACATATAACAAACAATAGCTGGTGTCGAACCAAGTCAGGCGGCAGTTACAGTTGAAATGTCACTGTGTTGATGAAATAACTGTTTCAGTTACAACGCAATCAGCTTAGCGAGAGGAGAAAAAAGATGAAGACCGCGACACAGATTGTGGGTCAAGCAGAAGACCGGAGGCGAGTGCGTCACATCTGTTCATGAATCAGGTGAATGGTTGAACACTTGACTTGCCTGCCTGCTCTCCAATCTTCCTCTGTTATTCACGCTTCACTTTATTATCTCTCACATATGGGTGGATGTCCGGTCACATGCACAAGTGTAGTTTTGGTTTCATTCTTATTTAGCACTTTATACTTCCATTTTGACCTACATTGTGTAATGCAGTGATTCCCGACGAGTGTGGCGGGCCAGATTAGTGTGCCGTGAGAGCTCTAACGGTGTGCTGGGGCAACTTAACAAATTTCACTTAATTGGTGATAAAATTATGTATTAATAAAAAAGGAGCAAAAAGTATGCACTTGACATGTCTATCCTCTTTTTTGACTATTTTGTTTGGTGGTGTGCCGTGCGATGTATTTATTATTATTTTTTTTTTTAAATGTGCGTTCAATTCCAGCGCCGGCCTCCCTGTGTTCAGTGTGCATGTTCTACCCGGGCATGCGTGGGTTTTCTCCGGGTACCGTGGTTTCCTCCTACATTCCAAAAACATGCATGGCAGGCTGATTGAACACTCTAAATTGTCCCTAGGTGTGAGCGTGGATGGCTGTTCGTCTCTGTGTGCGCTGTGATTGGCTGGCAACCGGTTCAGGGTGTCCCCCGCCGAGGACGGCTGGGATAGGCTCCAGCACCCCCCGCGACCCTTGTGAGGATAAGCAGATCGGAAAATGGATGGATGGATAAAAAATGTGCCTTGGCTCAATATACGTTGGGAATCACTGGTGCCATGCATCAAACCTTTTTTGTGCTTTATTTATTGATGCCGAAAAAACAAATCTTACTGCTACTTTACAGTGCATTGAGTCATCCCTTCTCATTAGCTATCCAAACTATGCAGAGATTTCAAAGTAGCAATCAATTAATCAGTAACGTAGTAATCAGTAGATTATTATTATTATTGTTGTTGTTGTTGTAGTATTGTGTCATTTCTGCTTCCATTCATAAATAATAGTAAATATTCATGGTTTACTCCCCCCTTTCCACTTGACGTTTTTTAAAAAATGAAATATGATGTACGGTCACGTTCACATCGGTACAATGAGGATTACTTTCAGCATACACGCTTTTATGTGTTCAACTACGCATCCAAGTTCCATTCCGTCGTCACTATTACCCGTATAATGTCTTGCACCGCAGGGCAACACTTGTGCAGCCTCCAGCTAGCAACCATCCATGAAATGAGAAAATCTATAATGCATTTCATTATGTTCTCTTCTAGATGGTACAGGCTTGTCGAGCAAACATCAACCACCCTCCAACCAACCTTAATGGAATCTAAATACATATACTTGCTCGTTGTTATTCACACTGTCAACCATCTGTGCTTCACTCTCAGTAACACAGATGAACGAAATGTGTTTTACATTCCTTATTCACAGGTCAACTAATGATGTCACAAGTGAGAACAATGCTTGTTTCATTCTGATGGTGAACAGAATAGTCTTGGCATGAAGGAAATTAAAGCCTACTTCCTCTTACCTAGAGTAAGTCCAACACATTACACAATGCATGTTGCAAATTTCCTGCAACTGTACCTTCAAAGCAATGATGACACCTTGGCTGATGAAGCGTGGAAGGCTGATCATAAACGTGAACTCTGTAGTATGTCCTCACATTGAAGTACACTGATGATGATGGATTTGAATGCAAGACTGAGAAATATGAGCCTTAAAACTGAACAAGGAGACTGACATCCTGGTCGGTAACCCACATTTGTAATCTGTGTTAATGACTGAAAAACATTGATTGTCGTCTTATACAGCCAGTATTGGGAATGTTCATTTTCTCCATGAACCAGGTCAAAGTACAGTTCAAAAATGTTTAAATGAATGACTTCAGTTGACAGTTCAAAATTCAACATTTTGAAAAAAAAATTTATTTGTGGTGAGAAATGCCGAGCAGGAGTGGGCATATTAATTACCCCCCAGCTCTGTTCCTGTACTGAGTTGTGTCATCAGACTTGCGGCTGCATGTTTTAGACAATCCGGTGAAGAAAGGTGTGCACCTAGTTACAAGGAATATTGTTCTATGTTTATTTCACCTGCCAAGAAATGCACTGTTGTGACATGTACAAAGGAAACAAGATTCATATGGGCTTTTTTTTTTTTTTAGAATTTGTGCTTCAGGAGCAACAATTAGAGAGCAGCCAAGTTGAAATTGTACAGAGTTGTGTGCACTGCAGACCTCCAAACCGATGGTAACAAACAGCAGCTTCGATACCTATTCCAAGTGATGGTGATTTCCATTGTTCATGCTCTTCTTTTGGAACTGGGGCCTTGGAAAAGTCAAGTTCTAAAGTCCGTTTGATTGAATTGAAGTGCATTGTATTCTATAATAAGACTGTTTCATGAATAAAATCCCTTCTTTAGTAGCATACAGCACAAAATGTATCATGAATGTTTTTCTTCCAATACGCTGCATAATCATTGTATTGTGATATTATACGTGTGCAGGTATGCAAACGACAAAATATGCCATGCATTCTTACTGGCACTGTTCATGTCACAAGCCTTGTTACCATTTCCCATCCTGCTGTCCTGTGTGTCATGTTTGCTGGGAGGCAGCCTCCTTCTGATGATGTCACAGTGGATAAATAATTAGGCCACTGCATTGACGGCAGTTTTTTTACATACAGTAGTAGTCGGTGTTCATACTTTCATTACCGACAAAGACAACTCAAGGAGAGCACATTGTTGTGACAATGGATTTGTACTGGGACATCAGAGGAAAACAGCCGGGAAGAAAACAATAATATGTGACTTGCTTCATTAAATCTCATCAGTGTGAGACGAGTAAGAGCCGATAATAGAGTGATAACAGACAATAGACACTGAACTTTAGCCAGAGCTGTCTCATTCATTTGTCATGATTTAATTTCACTGTAGAAATAGCCATTCATTATCTGAATCGCTTATCCTCACAAGGGTCACGGGTGTCTCGCTCGGAGCCTATCTCAGCTGACTTGGGGCAGTCGGCGGGGTACACCCTGAACTGGATGTCAGCCACTGTAGAAATATCAGATATTTTATTGTCTCTGTCTGTTCACATAAAAATGTGGGCTTGAGCAATATTTTAGGAAATGGAATAAGGCACAGTAGAAGGAAATGTATCACTAATCATCATCAACATCATCATCACCATAAATTGGTTGAATCTGTGCAATAAACCTCCTGTTTTAAATTTGAAAAAAAAATGCATGATAGGTTGAAGACTAAATGTCCATAGATGTGAATTGTTGTTGTGATTGGCTGGCAATCAATCCGGTGAACCCTGTATCTCACCCAAAATCAGTTGGAATAGACTGCATGTCAACTGCAACTCGAGTGAGGAAAGCAAGATGATTGGATGGAGGATTCATGAAACCTTTGGTTGCAATTGCATCAGCAATTTTGTGCTTTATACTGTCTTCGTTATTAATGAATTGTTTTATTGTTTGTTGTTTTATGACTTATTTTTGCTCTATGTAGAGGACTGCAGCTCGGTGTCAGTTGGCAAAAATATAATTATCCTGGGTGGGTTGAAATCCACCAGCACCACCTATTTTGCAAACGACATTTATTACATTGCGTTAAAAGCTACAAATGTAGTGATCCCAACACGTAATCTTGTCCGACATATGCTCTCTCTGTTTGATTTTTCATTGTTGCTCAATCTTAATCCTATTTACAAACAACCGTATAGCAAAGGTACATACACTACAGCAGGCACAACCTATACTGTATTATCATCATCATCATCATAAACATCACCGCAGAACAACATTAATAGAACGAATGTACAGTACACGGGAGAAAGTCGGAACAGCCCCTCATTCAAATAAAAACACGTTTATAATGGTAAATCACTTATTTCATTCAATTGAATCCGTCACATAAATGCACTGCATAAACGTAAATGTAAATGAACTAGTTGTCAGACTCTATGATCTATGTGCCGTAGTTCTATGAGCACCCAGTCGTGCCTAGGCAACGGCGTGAACGCGCATGTCAGCCTGGCTCGCCGCAGAGCCTCAGCTGCCTCTGTTGCCTCGGCTTTGACGATTAATCGCGAGGATGGTGTTGACAGCGAGAGGCGACGGATGGGCGCTTTAACTCGCGTAAATGGATGACACGGTCATATGAAATTACATTCTTAAGGCTGGAAAAGAACCCCCCCCCCTCCCCACACACACACACACACACTCTACAACCACGACGTCTGTGGAGCAAGACGACGTTGTGAGGCCGTGGACAACTCGAACGTTTACTGATGGAATCTCCAGTTGCTGGTAGATGGAGAAACCGACATAGTGGACTCGTGAATAATTAAAACCGGCATCTGCTGCTGCTCAAAAAAAAAGGAAGGAAAAATAGGAAACAACATGCATCTGCATCAGGTGCTGACGGGAGCGGTGAACCCGGGGGATTGCTGCTACTCGGTGGGGAGCGTGAATTACGTCCCGTTCACGGTGAGTTTCAATTTGGATATTATTTGACTTTAGTTTATATTAACTCGTGACGGGCTCAGTGGGTGGTTAGCTAGCTAGCCTCATACCAGCTGCTGCACGGGGGCGAACTAGACCGCTGAAGCTAAAGCTATCGGCTAACCGGGTAGGAAGCTAGCAAATATGCCGCACTGTAAGAATCCCAAACACTCGAGACTTCCCCTGCCTTCCTCATTGATAGTCTGCGCTGCGTTGAAAAACATCTTCAATTATTGACCTTTCCACGGCGAGATCGACACTCGTCAATTACTGCTGTTATTTATGCAGCGGATTTAATGCCAGCAACTCAATGACCTTTAGAAGCATGTTGTCACGTTACAATTACTGCAAGGGAATCCCTTTGCGCATCAATTATCGTAACTAGAAAATACTGTACTGTATGGTGGTCTAAATGTTATCGTGCTCATAACGAGGAGGGGGGCTGTGTGTTGAGCGTGAGAGGCATTATAGTATTGGGTTGTAGAAGTGGCTTAGCTCGCAACCATTTGGCGTTAAATCCTCCTCACGGATCATTAGCTCCCTGTCATCCCAGCATCAGCCATGACGTAGACGACCTTATATGGATACACACGTGCTGGAGCATTCAGTGAGTCTCGGAAAAAATGCCAAACTCTTGCGATGCTTATGAAACAGCATAAATGCACATTTTCTCACATAGCCAGGGTTCTCAGGCAAGCAAATTGCCCACCTCCCCGACTAGTTGTTGCAGTGGTGAAAGCAGTGTCATTCATATGGACTAGCGCCAGAAACCTCTGGGGGCTCCCATCCCTCTGGGTTACCTATCCTGTTGTTGAGAATTCACCATGATGTCACATAATAATTCATACCAGGTGGCAAAGGTCACAGCTTTGTGTGATTGTGCCACTTGTAAAGACACCCTTGCATGTTAGTTGACCAAGGCAGAGCAATTGTGAAAACAAAGTGATGATTTTAGCCTTCCTTATTTGCTTCCAAGAGAAAAAAAATGCACACCTTTTGGGTGTATCTGCCAGCGCAAACCCAGAGACAATTTTTTTTGGCATCATTTCAATAGTATAAGAAGTATCTTGAAAACTATTCATGTTATATACCAGTGCTTCTCAAAAGAACTACCTAAAAAGTATATTAGCTCTACAAGTACCGCCATCATGACAGATATTAAAATGCAGTTGTGGAGTGTTGAAAACAAACCATTTGAAATGATTAAATGCAAATGTGTTGTACTTTAATGTCAAATCGAACAGAAAATTATGAAATACAAATGTGATGTACTTAAAGTTAAATACAATTGAAGTGTACTTAACAAATGTACTACACCACGTTGAAAAAAATAAAATTATGGCACTCTAATATGCACAGTTTGAGCATTTAAATTCAGTGATTCTTTTGCAGACCAATGGAGGGAGCCAACATACCAGTAGGATTATTCGTACCAATCTGTTTACAGGCAGAATATGAGTGCACTTCCGGATTTAACAGTACATGCATAAACGTTTTCATGACCTTCGTGATACAAATATTCTTCATCTTGATGTCTGGCAGCTTCCCACATTTTTCTCTGCCTCACAATTGGTCAATATTGCATTTTGCCCAGCAAGACAAGAATAGAATAGTATTCCAGTGGCCACTGTGATGGCCACTAATGTGGAATAGTCCACTCAATGCCTTCCAATTACCTTTCACATTTCCCTCAAATAGACCATTTGAAATAAACCAAGAAGAGACTGGTGGTAAGCAAAATGGTTGATAATACAGGGGATGATAATACAGAGACAGTATTTTATTATGTCCCATGCGACACTGCCCTGTAAATCAATTTTTTTTTTCTTGGCAGCCCTTTGTGAAACTATCTTGATCTATACCTGATTTGTAAGCTTTGTTTAATATGTCGTACTCCTTTGACATTTTGTCATACAAGCTGCATTGTAAAGATTTTAGTAAACATTATAGCAACTTTCTGACTGTTTGCTTCAAAAGTGCTGTGACTGTTCAAATAAAATTTGAGGCTGGTGCAATGGCTGTCCAATGTATACTTTGTCTGTTTGTATAGATTTTCTTCCAGACATTGGCTGCTTCCTGAAGTTTATTAGGGTATTTGAATGAAGTCTGACTCATTACTTTTTGAACTGTATATAGCGGACTTGTTCTCTTCTGCCCTCATGTTAACCTCAGATGGAGGCTATAAATGCATGCGAGCTTTGCTCTGAGGCTCGCTATTGTGCATCAATGTAGAGGAGAGCTAGCTCTGGAGCAAAATTGTGCACATTGCCTTGAGGCCCAAGTTTCTGCACTTGATGCTTTCCCTCTCTGTCCGAGAGGACATTTGAAGAACACTAGATAATCTGTCCAGTGTATTTTGACTCATACTGACCCCGTGGGCTCTTGGGTCAGACCCCTGGAATACACACACAACACATGCAAGCACAATAACGGTTGACACAACTCAATTTCCAGCTAAAATAGATACACTTTTATTTCTCGACCCTACAATCATGACTGAAATAACTTGAAATTGATAAGACTGGAATTTGATGAAATACATATTGACAAGCCACAAGGCTTCTGGGACTGTGGTCGTGTAACAGTTTTGAGGTTTTCAATTGTGCCTGTGCCATGTGTGCATAGAAAACAATACTGCACCTCCTGTAAAACAAACGTTCTGGGGTTGCTTTGCTCAACCCAGCACAGGGTGTATTCAACATTTGGTAGGTGCAAAGAAATCTCAAAACTGTCCTGACACTTTGGGGCAAAATGTGCTCCCCCATGTCATAACTGACAGCTTGAAAAAAGCTGAAACATCCAAGCTGGAGAAGGCACCCTTAAAACCTGAGAAGGTTAGAATACTTTACTCATGGATAGTGGGCCAAAATATCTGTTAATACAAAAGCCTTGATTACGATACGATACGAAAACCTTTATTAGTCTCGCAATGGAGAAATTCCCAATTCACAGCAGCAAAGTTATGAAAGGAAGAAGTAGAACAACAAAATATAGGAGCTGCTGGAAAGGCAGCCACTCACACGGCGCCATTTTGAAGTCAAAATAACACAACACAACACAACACATAGGACACAGACAGTCGTGCAGTCTTCACCACTTTTCTGCATACACTTTATTGTCTGAAGCAGTTATAGATGAAAGAGGAGAGGATCAAAGTTTCCCTTCACCAGTGGGTCAGAGACGTCATGCTGAAAATGTGCACACGTCTGCTCCAAGCTAAGTTTTGAAAGCAAACACGAAGCTGTAGCGTCCATTGACGAAAAGAGATTAGTTCACTTCTCCTGTCCCACGTAATCCGCTTCAAACTCCAAGCCGCGACTCCCAGTTCCAAATCCGCATCGGTGCTCCGCGCTAACGCTCCTTTCTTCTCATCGTCGGCTCCTCAAGCCTTACATCCATCCAGCCGCAGACCGTTCAACAGCACCGATCTCTCCGCTGAACAAAGCGGGGCTGTGAAAAATGCTGCCCATTACAGGCGCAAGACACAAGCGCCCCGGGACTGTCCAGCAACGACGGTCAAATGGCGTTTAAACGGTGCAAAAAATCCCGAAAAGGATAAAACAAAACAAAAAAACTGGAGTCGCCTTGTAAGGGTGACAAAATAATTCTGGTGGACCACTAGATTGATAAAATGTGTTGCCAGGTCATCCCTGCTAACAATGACAAATAATTCATTCCGA
>CAAKHF010019579.1:0-32505 GCA_901007745.1 Hippocampus kuda | reverse complement strand
AAACATTTAATCATGAAGGCTCATCGTGTCACTGTAGCAAAAAAAAAATTTAAAAAAAAAAAAAAAAAAACATGGCGGAAAAGCAACCATTTTAAGTTGATCGAAGCATCACATGATGCTGATAACCGTGTCTTGGTATGCTCGTAATTTTAACCATCATTGAGAACATGGTTAGGGTTCTTGTCTTGAGGCTACTGCTCACTTTTTTTTTTTTTTTACAACACTCCCAACTACTTACTTAATGTTTTTGAATTTATCATGATCGTTTTCAAAGTGGTGTATAATGGCAAATGCAAATTATGGCACGTAATATATGCTGCATGTGTTGGACAATAGGAAATGTTATTATGCACGTTTTACCTTTTTTTTTTTATTGGTTGGTTAAGTGTTGAATTATTAAATTCCTTGCTAATATCATTATCGCTACCCCCTTAACCCTCAAATCATGGTTATTTTATTCAAGTGCAGTGCATTCTCGTGTTTGAGATGTAACCCAATAATGGGTTGGAATAAATGGGTCATATTTTCTCATAATTACTGTTGCTGACTGTTGTTCTTTGTGTGAATAGTATCACTCCATTAAGTCTCTTTATGAATAACATTTCATACAAATATATATATATATATATATATATATATATATATATATATATATATATATATATATATATATATATATATATATATAAGCATATAAGCATATAGCATTCCTGCTTATATCGTATCAACTCGATATCAGTACTGGACAGTAAAGGTACTGTAGACTGCAATACTGTATATGGAAGTGAAAAAGATGTATTGGGACACCCCCAAATGTTTTAGTTCCTGGTATTTTTTTTTCCAAGACAAAGTATTAATTTTTCTGTTTAATTTGAGTTAAAAAGAAGCGTAAGAATTAAATGTTCAAATTTAGTTTACAGAGTGAAATGAGGACTACTCATATTATGACAAAAACGCTTGGGGAACCACTTGGTTAAAAAAACAGTCTGGTGTTGTTTGACTCTCAATGTCCTCGGCAGTCCATCATGCTGCTTACAGAAGCCATGCTGCAAACTATAAAAAGGTCGATACAGCGTGACGATAGCTTGGATGCGGTCAAAGTACATTTCGGGGATGTAGACGGTCTAAATACTCAAGAGATCTCGCTGAGCTGAAAATGTTTAATTTGGGATAAAAATATATTTTCAGCTCAGGCTTTTGACTACGGCAGCCAATCTCGTGCAGGAAAGTGTTGGGAGCAGCTGCAGCAGCAGAACATGTCTGCATGATTGAGTTAGGCACTGGGAATAGGAGGCATTGGATGGAAGAAAGACAGAAGTGATCCCTCATTCGCTTCCTCTTATCTACACCCACTCTCCTTGCCGCAGTCAGTGCATGACAACATTCACACATTTCTTCGATTAAAACAAAACAAAAAAAAAAAACAAGACTTTGTTCTAAAAATAAATAAATAATCTCTATGAATCTACTGCATTCCCCTCTCTTAAGGTTTGAGTATTTTCAGAATTGCCATTAAAAGATGCTCTTTGCAAACAAAGATGTCTCCTGATCTCATCGGTACTATAGAAACGATACAATAACAAAGGTGCCCTCCAGGAAACAGGAATTGACTCTCGTGTAAAATCATCACTTGGGTTTCCCAAAATTGAGCAAGGACAAACCTTTTTCCTGGAATCCATTCGAAATCTCTCATTGCGACATTCACGAAGTTTGATTTTTTTTTTTTCTGATTCCACACTCATGATTGCATTACTCTGTCAACGTTACTGGTCATATTTATCTAATATTTATCGAGAGTAAGCTCCATTCTTAGTGTAAACATTGACCAGACTGACAAGGAGCGTCATACTTATCGATGTCCATCTGTTAATTAGATTGAAGGCGAATTTCTGCTTCGTGAAAGATGACAACACAGTTGATGGCATTGTGATCCTGCAGGGTGAACAGTTCTATTGATCATAATTATGATATTGGAGTTGACGTAGAATATATTGCCCCCAAGCAGTGAAAATAGATCCACATCCTCACCAAAATGTAACAGGTTCATCTTTGGCCCAAGCACAAACCCTCAGCAAAGTTTTCTTCATTTTGGCTATTTGTTTAGTTATTTATTTCGTTTATTATTTTAAGCAAGCCATCTGCTTTTATCAGTCTTATTTCCTGTTGTTTAAATTGTAGTTCTCATGTCGACATACCTGCTAGTCTACTGTGCAAAAAGTTAAAATCAAAACAACTCAAATAGCGGTCGCCTAATTTGCACAGTCCTCCTGTCTAGTGTATTTATTTACAAAGTAGAATATGAGTCTGTGATCGGAGTGTGGTCACCGATGGTATAGCGGGTACACTCGCCTAATTTGTGCGCAGGCAGCGCGGGTTCAGTTCACACTCAATGATGGTGTGTAGGTGAGTGGAAATGATTGGTTGTCTATCTCCATTTTGCACCATGCGACTGATTGGCGACCAGTTCAGGCTGTAATCCACCCTTCGACCAAAGTTAGCTGTGATAGGTTCCAGCATCTTTCGACCCTGAACAGAATAAGCGGTCTTGAAAATGGATGGATAGAAGCGGTTGTTTTCCCATGTGCAGAGATGCTGATCATCCCAGCAAAGACAGTATTAAATTTGATACCAGAGATGATAAGTGGTCTATTTTTATACTGCTGGTGCTGATGTTGTAAATCCTTCAAAACAACTAAACTGTATTCGTCAAGGAGATTAATAATGTGCTTCCAATAATACTGTCATTGTACACCATACTGCCGCGCATCAGCATTATGCTCTGAAAGTAACAAACAGTCCCCGTTTGCACACCTTTTCCTCAGCACCTTGTTTGTCATGCATGAGACTGTAGCGCCTGCAGGTGATGAAAGAGAAACGGGACACACAAACCAAATGAACAAAGATGTGATGAGAGACTCCAGTTCGTGACCGGTGTACTCATGTTTACTTGTCTGGCTCAGAGCCCTGCTAGGTGGAAATTACTCGCTGTCACAGAGAGTTAAAGGCAATCTCCATCCTCTACACAGCAGCCTCAGACAGTGCGTGACGGTGACCGCGTTTTAATTCAGAGTCGTAATGTGCTGCAGCAGATGCAGCAAGGGACTAGTAACGCACAGACTGCAGTTTTCCTTTTACTTGCCTCTCGCGTACTGCGTGCAAAGAGTCATCTTGCTTCAACCACCGGGGCCATAACCGCTACGATTAGTTTGTTTTTGAGTGGTGACTGTAAAGCGTCCCCATTGTGTGACTCAGTGGTTCTCAGCCTCTCCTCCTATTCTCCTGAATAATGAAAGACACAAGCTGCTTTTCAGGCACTGCTGTTGCTCTGAGGCCAATTTACCTTGCTCTTTCGAATTTAAATTTGAACCGAGATCAAGTTTTGCCTCTGACCCAGATTAGTTTAAGCTGTTGATATGCTTTCCCTGACATATTGTCATCATTATAAGATAAGATAAGATATCCTTTATTTGTCCCACACTGGGGAAATTTACAATATATATATTGTATATATATATATACAATAATATAATATATTAGGTATGAATAATAATACCTATACATTGGATCGAGACTGGGCCGGACCCCTAATAGCAAAAATCTGCCTATAATTGAGGCCCATTGAAATGGGGGGAAAAAAATATTTGGAATCACCTAAAATATACCCCACAAAAGCTGATAATTACTCAATACCTGTATTCATTTTCCACAGTTCTATCAAAAAAACTGTCTTCCGTTGTTCACTGAAAATCTATGCTATTGGCTAGGTTCATCATGGGTATGTACATTCTTGAAACATTACGTTGATGCTTTATGATCCTCTCCATTTCAAGTCCTTTACTTTTTGTATTGTATAAATGGTATACATGCCAAACTATTTTCTGCACTTCACTATTATTTGTTTGTGCCTGTTTTTTTCTTTTTTCTTTTAATAAGAGTCATGAAAGGCACGTTTTAATTTGAACCTTTTCATTTTCAGGCCTATGGCTCAGGTTGTGATGTAGTGATCTTGGCTAGTGACTTCGAGTGTGTGCAGATAATCCCGGGAGCTCAGAATGGGAACATTCAGGTGGGCTGTGTGGAGTGCTCCCATCAGCTTGGCAGGGTAAGTGTTGACCTCACACTCAAATTCGTTCCCTCTTGTAATGTGTTGTTTTCTTTCACGCTTTGTCCGCAGTCAAACCACAGCGCATTTGATAAGTGTGAAAGTAGTTAAAATTCTGTGCATGTTTAACTTTGTTGGCCACAGCTCTTAAAGTGTGGCCCGCTCTTAAAAGGCAGCAGAGAACAAGAAGAAAGACTAAATGTTACTGTTGCTGTTCTTTTGTTATGATGGTGTTAATAATTATACTAAACTCTCTTGATTCATCTTTTTAAACTTAATGAATTGCCGTCAGGCATCGTGTTCATCTTCATACATTTTCAATACATTCTCCGGTCTATTTTGTGAAGATATATTTTTTTTTTTGCTCAAATGTGACTTTTTAGAAAACATTCTAATCATTTTTACTAGATTTCTTCATAGCTTTGAAATGATGCTTTTATATAGATTGCTGCCTCCTACGGAAACACAGTCTGCATCTTTGAACCTCTCTCTACCAACCCAAACAAACGCCACAAGGTAGGCAGACAAATGGTTATTGAATAAAAATGGTTGTTTCAAGAAAAATATGATGAAGTGAGCGAGGGAGCCAATAACATTGCATGGTGTGTGTGTGTGTGTGTGTGTGTGTTGCTCTCTTGTCACTAACAGCAGCTTAACTATCAGTGGCAAAAGACAGGGCAGTTCTTCCTTGATGCCATCACCTACAACCTGGCGTGGGACCCACAGGGTATGCCAATGCTTTCTGTGTGTTTAAATCAACCTGTTAATGTTTTTCTTTCCAAAAACAGACTAATTGAATCCTCTCCACACACCACTTGTACTCCCTTACCACCTTTATTGCCCTGAATAACTCGTACAATTGTGTATTATGTATCCCCCATAATACACGTGATGCTCCGTGCTCTTAAGTCCTCAACTTGGCCGTGAGATGTGTCACCTAGTGCCTTTGTTTCCTCAGGGAACCGTATCCTAGCAGCAACCGAGCGTCTTCAGCTGTGGGCTCCACCGCTGGCGGACACCTTAATCGAGGAGGAGGATGGCCAGGCGTCTGAGGACAAGCTCCATCCTGTTCTAAATGATTGGAACTGTGTCTGGCAGTGCAAGTGCGTCTTGTTTATGCATCTCTAGTGCGGTTGACAAGGGAAAATGGGTACTTTTTTCATCTCGATTTGCAGTAAACCTCAAATCTAGTTGGAATCTTTAAAAATGAGAGAATATTTTGAGGTTTTTTTTTTTTAATTTAATAACCAAGCGCATTTGTGGAATGCTTCAAATTGAACATGTGCCGCTGTGAGTCATGTGATTTAACTTCAGTCAGTATCCATTCTGTAATTGTCATCTTATGACAAACTTGCATGATCACTAAAACCACTAAAACAGGGAAATGACAGCTTTTAAAGCACAAGTAAAAAAAAACAAAAAAACTCACCGTTGCAAACTGGCTGCTCATGTGGAATTGAGCTGTCTTTTACATAAAGCTCATGTGACTGTGCATCCGACAGGACTGCTGCATCTGTGCATGGTGCCAAGTGGTCCCCTGATGGAGAGTACTTCGCAACAGTTGGGAAGGTATGCAGATAATGTGACTTTGCGAAATAAGGACACCATACTAAAGAACCAACAATGATATTCATGTCCGTATTTATCTGCATTTGCGTGTCTGTCAATGTAGGATGACTGTTTACTCAAAGTGTGGTATCCCACCACGGGCTGGCGTTCTGCAGTGGTGGTCCAGGACCCTTCAGATAAGAAACCACCTGCTGTTCACTTCTCTTTTGTTTACCTGGCTCATCCTCGCTCGGTCACCGGTATGTCCTGGAGGAAGACTAGCAAGTACATGCCAAAGTAAGAAATAAACCCACATGAGCAAAATGAAGTCCTGTAATTCCTTAAAAGATGTACGTCAAGTGCATCCTTCATGTGTCTTCTTAGGGGTTCGGTGTGCAATGTTTTGCTGACATCTTGTGAGGATGGCGTGTGTAGACTGTGGTCTGAGACCCTGCTTCCAGAAGACAGCTTGCTAGGAGGCCAAATAACTGAGAACACACACTCGTTTAGCTCCAGCTTGCCAGGCTTGGCAGGCAATAAGGATAAGATTCAGCATGCCTTGGAGGTATCCAACATGGGATGCTTTTTATGACCTGGACAGAAATAATTTATAGCAAAAATGTATTGTTTTCTTTGCTCCCTACATCTTAACTATTAATGACTAATTTTGCTTCGTTCAAACAGTCTATTCACCACCTGAAGCATCTGCGTCGGGGAAGGCGACGATCATCTGCTTTGGTAGCTCACAGTGAGCTGCTCCCCTCTCAGCTTGGCACGCAGGATGCGCACACGCACCGCCACATTGCTCATCATGCCAACGCGTTGTGTCACTTCCACATTTCAGCCAGTATTAATCCCAACACAGGTAGCCTTTTCTCCGAAGCAGCTGTCTTGTCTGTTTTTCATATCTGTATTGATTTACTGTGTCTCGATGATCGATCTGTCTCTGCTTCCTCTTTATTCCTTGTTTTCACTCGCAGACATCCCCTTAATGCTGGCAGACTCTACACTCTTCAACACAGATGATGGCACCGGGGCAGGAGGATTTGTGGTTCACTGGCTCAATAATAAAGATCTAAGTTTCACCTGCTCAATGGATCTTTTTATGCTACAGCTCCGTAAGTTCTCTGAACAACAGTTAGACCATGCCACAGAAGACCCCCTGGACCCTGAAGGATCCCCTTTGAAGTTTGACTTTGGTATGACCACAGTCCATTGGACAACCCTGAATGACTAATTCAATGCATATTTAGCACGAGCATATGGTTAAACACATGTTGTTTGGACTTCTAGACCTGGATGAGATGTCTGACAAAGCCTCATCTGAACTTGGAGAGGAGGGGGAGCCAGGGGAGCAGGGAAGCACAAAGGCATCCTCACCAGGATCCAGCTCCAGCTTACCTTTACCCTCAATGCTACTAGAGAGGAGAATGGAGATTCTAACCACAGAGTGGAATAAGAGTCCTGACATGTTGTTCACCATCCACCCAACTGACGGCTCGTTCCTTGTTTGGCATGTCAAGTACTTGGATGAATTTAACCAAGGCATCTTCAGGCAGGTTCAGGTAAGTACAGCTTTGATGATATAAAAACATTGTGGTGTCCTGCTTGTAATGTCACCCCAAGTGTAATTGTTGAGTATTTTTCCAATACATTAGCTTGCCTGCTTTTAATCACTGATTACTGTGCCACATGCTCATTCAGGCATACAGTACGCTCACTGGTGATTATAGTGGAGGAGGATTTGCCTCTTTCAGGAAGCTAAATAAGGCAACCAAAGTATTGCAGTCATTTCTCAGTATCTGCGGCTGCTGCGCAGTTCAGATCTCTGACGGTGTGCATTTAAATTCATTATGATTATTTTGGAAATGGAGACTGTTTGATACAGCTTTTGCTTTTCCTCTTTTTAACAATTATCAAACATATGCAGTTTATTGTTATGCCTGGGAAGCAGTTGTTATTCTGTACATTAAATCAGTATGAACAATTGTGGTTTTCTTTCCTTCAAATGTGCCTATAGGTGTCCTTTTCCTCCCGCATCCCAGTGGCATTTCCTACAGGTGACGCCAACTCTCTGAGTAAAAACATCCTGATGTATGCCTGTACTTTGACCGAGAGGGAGAGTTTCAGGGCAGGCGAGCAGGGAAGGATGGGTCAACATGTTGCTCACTCTGCCTCAGCCTCGGCCGGCCTTGGTTTTCCTGCCTTAGCCTCCTCTTCTCCTAATGTGGGCACCAGTCCTGCCGTCATGATGGTCTCCAAGCATGTTGACGGATCTCTTAACCAGGTGTGTGTGATTGTGTGTTTGTGGTGGGGAGAAGTCTCTGAACACCTGCTTTTGTATGCTAGCAGAATCATTGAAAAAAAATGGCATTGTTTCCAGTGGGCTGTGACATTCGCAGAACGCTCTGCGTTCTCCAACGTATTGACCGTGTCCCACAAATTTCGCTATTGTGGCCACCGTTTCCATCTGAATGACCAAGCCTGTCACACAGTGCTGCCACTGCTGCTCACGTCCTCACACCATAATGCACTGCTTACACCTCCCTCGGCTCCTGGCAGCATGGATGGGGAACAACCTCCCACCTTTCCCCTTCCAAAGGGACTTCCTAGGTAAGGGGCAAAGAAAACGCACTATGTACTCATACAGGAACCAGAAGAGGTAAGGACAATAAAAGTCACAAGTATTTCTCTATTTGTTTATCAGAAAGCAGCTTCGCAATGCAGCAACAAGGACCTTCCATGACCCCAATGCCATCTACAGTGAACTCATCTTGTGGAGAGTGGATCACATTGGACCCCTCTCATGCACCGGAGGGGTCTCTGAACTGGCTCGGATCAACTCTCTGCACACTTCTGCTTTCAGCAATGTTGCTTGGCTCCCGTCACTAGTTCCCAGCTCAGTACTTGGTAAACATGACACAGTTGTTTACAATTTGTCAAGATGACCACATGTTTCAAAAAACAAAACAAAACAAAACAGTGCAGCCGCATTTCATTCAGTTCTATGAAGCTCTTATGCATTTGGTATTTTCGAGTGCATGATATCAACGATTCAGGTCATCAAAGTACCTTCAATGCCATGCAGTACTCAACTACAATATGCAAAGGAAATAAACACCTTGTCTCCATATGTTCTCCAGCCTTATGCATCAGTTTTAATATAGCGTCCAACTATGTTTTGTTCCTTTCAGGAACGTACTGCAATAGTGCCAGTGCCTGCTTTGTGGCATCAGATGGTAAGAACCTGCGTCTATATCAAGCTGTGGTCGATGCCAGAAAGCTACTCGATGAATTGTCAGATCCAGAAACATCTGTGAGTGGACTAACACACAAACGCCCACACACAAATGAGATGTGATAATCAGAATAATATGTCACCATTTTCGTTTGTTTGAATTGAAATATATTTTGGGCACCGATTTATAGGGTGCTGTGTGTCAAGTTTGATGCAGAACTAACCAAAATATACTGTAATTCTGTCAATATAATTCACACACGTTGGAAAATAATTTTAACCAAAGCGTTGATTCACAGAGTCACTGTTTCTGCATATTTATAATCATGTTGTGTCATGTTCAGAAATTAGTTGGTGAAGTGTTCAACATTGTCAGTCAGCAGTCCACCGCCCGACCTGGCTGTATCATAGAGCTAGATGTCATTACAAACCAGGTGAGCCATTGCTCTATATTTCACATCAGCCTCCTGAAAAAAAAAATCTAAATCTTGAAATCTCAAAATTGTGTACACAGACCATATAAATAAATGTTTTCTATTTCCATGTACAAAACAGTGTGGTGCCAACACCCAGCTGCTGCATGTCTTCCAAGAGGACTTCATTCTAGGTTATAAGCCTCAAAAGGAACCAGATACACACCCAACTGCTATTCAATCTGGTGAAGGTGCACTACACCATCTGATTAATGCTGCATGTCGATACTTTCTGAAAATTTGCAAACCAGAGTAAAATGTTTTCGAAGATTGCATTAATTACACTCTTCTGAAAGCAGATTACCACCCTCCTCCTTTTTCGGAGAAGTTTTTCCTGGTGGTGATAGAAAAGGATCTCAACAGGAACTCAGTGCTACAAATGTGGCACCTGCACCTTCAGTCTGTCCAGGCGTGTGTTGGTAAGAGGGGGCATCTGATATTTATTTTAATTAAAGCATTCTTTTCTGGTTTTATTTGATCATATACAATACAATAATCATTTTTCCGTTCTAAAATAGAGGAGAAAGACAGCTTTAATCTTACTGTATCATTGTGTCCAGATGATCTGAACCAAGATTCTAGCTTCCAGAGCCAACTAATGGTTCCCAATCAAGTTGTGAACCCTGACTCATCTCCGGAGACCTCCCCTATCAGACCTCTTCCCCGCTCAGCCTCCACGATCAACTTGCAGTCAGCCAGCAAACTCATCCTGAGTTCCAAACTGGTGTACAGCAAGCGACTAGACCTGCCCCATGGGGTCGAGGTTACCAGAGCCACACCGTCTGCTGGTAAGCCTCAGCATTGTCCTCATTCATGTCATGCACAAATTGCAAGAACTGGACTTCAAATCTATGTTTGGTTAGTATTAATTAATAAATAGAAACATGTTGCAAATCATTGACATACTAAATAGGTACAGATAAAGAAGAGATTTTCTGGCACCACATGTAACAGATTATTTCCATTTTTCTAATTTGTTTTCCCCTCTTCTTTTAGGCCATCTCAGTTCCTCCTCCATCTACCCTGTATGCTTGGCTCCTTATCTGATTGTGACTACCTGCTCAGACTCTCGGGTGCGATTCTGGCGTTGTGCCGTAGAGAGTGATCATGGAGATAGTGACTATGACCAGGACAAGCGGATGTACCGCTGGGAGCCGTGGGCCCTAATGAATGAGGAGGAAGACAACAACAGCGCTGTGTTTGTGTCGGGACGGCCTGTTGCCGTGTCATGCTCCTACATTGGTAGGCTGGCTGTGGCTTTTAAACAACCACGTCAAGGACAGGTAAGGTATTTGATTAAATATTAAATAGATGATTTCATTTATTCAGGTGCAATGACTTTTTAAAATGTTTATAATAGTTAACAAACCACACATCTTCGCATCTCCAAAATGACAACTTTTCAGAAAAATCCCCATTTAACGCCATGTTGCTTAAGTGACCAAGTAGCGTGTTGTCCAACATTATTCGCCAAATAAAGTCAATAAATACAAATGAAAGTGCCTGTGTGTGATGTAGTACTGGTAAGTACGTTCTCAATGCCGATTGACTGTCACCAATGACTCGGACTGACTGTGCCCACCTGAAATGATGACGGAATGATGACTGACAGACTGACGTGCACACCACTGCTCATTGATTTAAATGGTACAGATTTACCACCGGCAGTAAATATCAAAGTCTGCACTCATGACCCCTGATTTGAAAGCCAAAGGCAAACAACTGATGTTATATTATCTTCCCAAACATTTTTTTCAAAAGGTCAAAGAGGCATGAGAGGTGCAATAAACAAAGTAATTTGCTTACTAAGGCAGAAAAGAATCCACATGCAAACTTACCTTCGTGAATAACCAGTTCCTTTTCCACTGAAGCATTTCAGCATTCATTTTTTAAGACATTTCATTGATACTATTTTGATTGTTTCTGTGGCATTTTATATTGTATATTTTTTTCATACATGTTTTTTTTCCCCCTCTAGATTTCTGGAAAAGAGTTCTCAATGCACGTGTCTATCTATGAATGTGAATCAACTGGTGGTTCAGAGTGGGTTTTGGAGCAAACTCTCCACTTAGAAGAATTTAGCAGACCCTCATCAACATTGGACCCAAGAGTTAGCGTGGACTCCAACCTCTTTGTTTACAGCAGGTCAGGAGGATACTGCCTATGTCAGTAAGCTTCTGTACTGTATTGCTAACAGCTGTCTTAAATTTAAAAGGGAATTTCTCTCTCTGTACTAGATCGGACCTGTACATGACCCGAGACCACAACTCACCCAATATCAAGCATTACGTCCACCTGGATTGGTTGTCAAAAGAAGATGGCTCTCACATCCTTACAGTGGGGGTCGGATCCAACATTCTCATGTATGGTCGCATCTCTGGCATGGTTAATGAGCAGACAAGCAGCAAAGAGGGTGTGGCTGTCATCACCCTTCCTCTGGGGGGCAGTATCAAACAAGGGATCCGCTCTCGCTGGATCCTACTCAGGGCCGTGGACCTTCTGTCCTCTGTGGATGGCACTCCTTGTCTACCAGTTTCACTCTCTTGGGTGAGGGATGGCATCTTGGTGGTGGGCATGGATTGTGAGATGCACGTATATGCCCAGTGGCACCAGGACAAGAAGCCCGGTGAGGGAGAGGAGGGCAACCTGTCGTCTGCCGATATTGCTGGAGGCCAAACCACAGCTTCCTCTTCAGTCTTTGAAGGGAGAGCCAGGTCCAAGAGTGTGTTTGAAGGGAGCGCCGCTGTGGATGAGGCCCTACGTGCCCCGGCGGGACTTCAAGAGGGTGGACTTTTTGAGGCGGCTCACTCTTTGTCCCCGACTCTACCCCAGTATCATCCCACCCAGCTCCTTGAGCTCATGGATTTGGGAAAGGTTCGCCGTGCCAAGGTGAGTCTCCCTCATCCCCTAGTTACAGTGGTTCTCAAACTTTTTACACCGTGTACTGTGTAAAAAATGTTCTACATTAACTTTCTACATTAACACTGTGCTTAAATGTAGGAAAGTTAAAAAACTGAAACCTGTAATAAACAGTCAATTAAAATAAAATATTGCTCATAAATGTCTGACAAAAATTGTACCGAAATAATTATTTGAAAAACAAATTAATGGAAAAAAGTGAATTGTACATAATATTAACTACACCTCAGCTGTACTCAACAAATGTATGGTACTGGATTAAAACAAGTACAGTATAAAAGGAAATATACATACATTTCTTTTCAATAGAGTGCTGTATGTGCACCCACTAGTCTAATCACGATAGATTGCATTTCTGGAATAAGAATTAAGAAGATGAATCCACATGAGTCAATTTTGAATTTAGTTCCCCATTCAGCCACTTTAACATTCATTATGCAAAATTTCAACACAGAATTTAGTGATTCTTTAAAATCCTGCTAGAGGGAGCTTCCATTCCACTAATATTACACAAGCCACACTTCGATAACCACTGTTTAAATCGTATGTCACTCTAATTTCCTGTATATATTTATCTTTCTGTCAGGCCATTCTTGCTCATTTGGTGAAGTGTATTGCTGGGGAGGTTGCTGTGGTAAGAGATGTCGAGGCAGGTGAGGGTGGAGCCAGGAGACACTTGTCTCGAACCATCAGTGTGACTGGCAGCACAGCAAAAGACACCATCGTGGCCGGTCGTGACGGAGGGCGGGATTATACCGAAATCAACTCCATCCCCCCGCTGCCTCTCTATGCGCTCATGTTAGCTGACGAAGATACTTCCTTCAAGGGACCAGAAGACACTGTCAAAGGACCCAAAGTGGTCAATGGTGAGGCAGGGCACATGTCTGCCGAGGACCAATATGCTGACCTATTCCAGGTTTGTACGCAATGTAATCGAATGCATATTGTCATTGAAGATTGACACCGATTTCTATTAAACGCAGCACTGTGTTAACAGGTGCCAACAGTTACCACGGATGACTTTGTCAATTTTGCCACTGACAAACCAGAGAAGAAGTCTCGCGTTATCAACCTCTCTCAATATGGTCCTGCCTACTTTGGACCAGAGCATGCGCAGGTATTAAGAAGCAGAACACGCTTACAGTAAGACTGGAAAAAAATGAGCTTGGTATATCAGCTATGTATTGCCTTTTTTTTTTTGGTGACATGTAGAAATTGATGAGAATTTAAATGCTTTGATGGTTAATGAAATCATAAATGTTACTTATTAGAAACAGTCTAATAACATGGCAACAACATTAAGCAGCTTCATGACTTATCCTTCACCAATACATACTGTACCTTGTGTCTCTCTAGGTGTTGTCCAGTCACCTAATGCACTCCAGCCTCCCTGGACTAACCCGACTTGAGCAAATGTTCTTGGTGGCCCTGGCTGACACGGTAGCAACCACTAGTGCTGAGGTCACAAATTCCACTGATCAACAATACACAGGTCAGAAATGGCGTCAAGATGCTACCGTTTTTATTGTATCCCATGGAATATACAGCATACAATTTGTGGTTTTGTGATGTTTAACTGGTGCCATCATTTCTATATCGATAAAAGTTTATTCGAGCACTTTCATGCAGCATTATCCAAATGTCCTTGAAAATTAATCTCACCAAAAATGAAGAGTCCTTATGTTGTGACTGTCCCTACTTAGTATGAAGAGAAAATGTTGTCCCGTGTTCTCATACTAATCGAAAAATGTCATTAAATTACGATAATTTTTTCCAACAGGTACCACCAGTGTGCTTATTTTTGAGTAGTTATATTGTAGTTTGCCAGAAAGTAAAGAGCCTTGGAAAGAGATCCTACAGTCTTTCGGTTGGTGAAAGGTTAGGAACATTATGATCAGCATGAATTTTTCTTGATTGCGTGTTCCTGAACATTGGTAATCTTCAGCCATCAAATCTTAGTGCTAAATAACGTTGTTTCTGCTTTTGCAGACTGCTCATTTCCTTATCTTTTTGTCTTTTCTCTGCAATTTATACTGTAATCCTATTTATTTAGTCTTTTGAGCAGAAGACATTAGCAGGTTGTTCCAGCACAGAGACGGTAAGAAGGTTCAGGGACAAGAGAAACAGAGTGACAGGAATACACGAAATGTAGTGACACAAAAGGGCTTTTTTTTTTTTTTTTTTTTTTTTTTTTTAAATAATAAGCGTTTAAAGGGAAGTGCTCCTGCTGCAATGAATAACAATGACACAAGTGGCACTAGTTGACAGCTACCTGGTATGTTTGTAGGAGGTGAGGCTCTGGATGAGTGTGGACTGAGGTACCTGCTGGCCATGCGTCTTCATACTTGTCTGCTCACCTCTCTGCCCCCACTTTACCGCATGCAGCTTCTTCACCAGGGTAAAACACTTTGCTCTTAACACTGCTGTTTTGTTTTATTTGATACGTTGACCTCTCCAGCTCATTTAATCTTGACAGTTTCTTTCATGCCATTGTCACTCCTTTTCTTGTTCTATCTGTCCTTGTTAGGTCTGTCAACCTGCCATTTTGCCTGGGCCTTTCACTCTGAGGCAGAGGAGGAGCTGCTGAATATGATTCCGGCCATGCAGAGAGGTGACCCCCAGTGGTCTGAGCTCCGAGCTGTTGGTGCTGGTTGGTGGATACGCAACATTAACACCTTACGGAAAATGGTGGAGAAGGTACCTAGATATCCAAATTCTAAAAAACATGTTACTAGTGGGAAAATGTGCCATTAGAAACCCCTAAGATTTGTTTTTTCAAGTCCTAAATATTATTAGTTAACTTAAGAGCTACTTCTTAAATGACTATTTTACAAAACAGTTTCGGTCACTGAGATTATCACCAAATTGTTTAAATGTTACCTTCAAGTGCCTCTCCTGTTATTTAACTTTCATGCAAGAGCTAACAAAAATGATTCAAAGTAACACGCTTGCATGTCAAATGTTCTTGGACTTGAAGAATCGACAGTATAGCTGTGTCACAAAAGAATCTTCCCAAAACATTCTACAATTAAATACCCACCTAAATGAGTTGCATTTGAGACTGGCAATGTGTTCGGTCTATCATTTCATTGTAAAAAGTGGAACCTCTTTATTTTTATGGTTGTATCAGTTGGGCAAAGCTGCATTCCAGAGGCACAATGACCCTTTAGATGCTGCTCTCTTCTACCTGGCCATGAAGAAAAAGGCTGTCCTGTGGGGACTCTTCAGGTGGGACTTTTTTTTTGTCTTTTTTTTTTTTGCTGTCTTTTTTGGAAAAAAAAATTCAAAAATATTGATTTGTTTTCATTTGTAGTTTTTTAAAACAATGTTTTATTTAAGGGTATACTCTCATTGGGGATATCGAGATAAATAGTTTGTTTCTCTCAGGTCCCAACATGATGAGAAGATGACTCAGTTCTTCAAGAATAATTTCAGTGAAGACCGCTGGCGAAAGGCGGCCCTAAAAAATGCTTTCTCCTTGCTTGGAAAGCAACGCTTTGAACAGTCGGCCGCCTTCTTCTTGCTGGCTGGATCACTCAAAGACGCGATAGAGGTGTGAACAACTCTCCTCTAGTATTTCCACTCAATAAGCATTTCTCTTTTCCCTGCAGTATATTTCACGCATCTATGTGGATTGCTGAAAATAGACATCCTTGTTGTTTCTGAGGTAGCTGATTATGCTGCAGCTCGAAGCCAAATTATATTGATAACATTCGGTAAATGTCCACATATCTTTCCTTGACCAAGGTTTAACATACAAAGTAGTCAAAACATAGATAGCAAAAAAATAAACATTTTTACACGCCTAAACTTGCATTAAAGATGTATTTGTAATCTGCCTCTCACATCCCATCTCCTGTTTTGTGGTGTGTAGGTTTTGATGGAGAAGATGGAGGACCTCCAGTTAGCCATGATAGTCGCTCGACTCTATGAAGCGGACTTTGAGAATTCATCCACCTGCCAAGGCCTCCTTTATGAGAAGGTTCTCGGTTGTAACAGGGATGGAAGTCACTACCACTGTTCTAGACTTCACCCTGACCCGTTCCTGCGCAGCGTAGCATACTGGATAATGAAGGATTACACCCAAGCCCTGGACACACTCTTAGAGCGCATCCCCAAAGATGATGATGATAACCCTGGTGAGTTGCTTTTGAGACATTCAGTAAATCACTTGCTAAATCTCACTAACTTGAATTCAGGCTTTGTTCGACAGTGTTTATATATTATATTTTTCTCTACCACACTTATTTTTGCATTGTGTCTTAGATGTGATGGTCAAGTCTTGCAACCCTGTGGTGTTCAGTTTCTACAATTATCTAAGAACGCACCCACTCATCATCCGGCGGCACTTTGCGAGCTCAGAGGGCACAGCAACCACAGTGGGTCTCACTGCAGAAAAGAGTAGTGCTGATGAGATCAACCTCATAGAGCGCAAATTGTTCTTCACCACAGCAAATGCACATTTCAAGGTGGGCTCACTTATCTGGCTCTTCTAACCACTCTCACCATTGCCCTTCCTCTCTTATCATCAGGAACGAGAACTTTCCTCGACTGTTTCAAATTGTAAATCGGATTTTTTTAAACGCTAATGCAAAAGCATTAAACAAAGACTCATTGACAAATATTCACACGAGTTATTTCAATTTAATCTTATACCTACAGGTGGGCTGCCCAGTTCTGGCCCTGGAAGTTCTCTCCAAAATTCCCAAAGTTACAAAGAAATCAAACTCGTCTCCCCTGAGCAAGGCTTCGTCCAAGGGCAACTCAAGCCAGCAACTGGAAAAGAGCACAGTGATAGAATGGGCTTCACCTGCTCCCCCTGCATGGGGAGGGAATGAAAGTGCAGGTGGGATGGACTGGAGCCAGCCCATGGGCAAGTTGGAGGATGATGAGCTGAAGCTCGACTGGGGGGATGACAAGGAAGATGATGAAGTCGATGACGATGAGGATTGTCTGACTATGAAGAAACTTGCCACTGCGGTGAAAGCAGAGGGAACTTTTGAATCGAAGCTGCAGAGAGATGACTCACAGGTTGGACAAGCACCTTCACAGTTTAGCCAAAGGGGAAGACACTATTCAGATTTAAATGAGTGAATAAAATACTATCATTTTGTTTATCCTGTAGATAGGGAAAAATATATTAATCACAAGAAAAGCTTGATGCAACTCTAAGTAGTGACTAAGAAAACGGTTATTTCTCTTTTTATGTTTTAGGGCGAGTCTGAAGTGGATGTGATTGCAGAGCAGCTGAAGTTCCGTGCCTGTCTAAAAATCCTAATGACAGAACTGCGCACACTAGCCACGGGTTTCGAGGTGGATGGAGGCAAACTTCGTTTTCAACTCTACAGTTGGCTGGAGAAGGAGATAGCGGCAATGCATAACATCTGCAACTACAAGGTCAAATAGTTTCCTTCCCCCCCAGGTAATCTTTGAAACCAATGCAATATATTTATTTGTTTTTAATGAATATGCAGGTAGAAGGCAAGGAGCCTGAGGCAGAGCGTTGGGCAGAACGAGCAGCATCAGTAGATATATCAGATGACCTGTTGGAGAGAACAGACGCTGGTGCCTATGAGCGTCACCAAATGGAGCGGCGGCGCCTTCAAGCTAAGCAGCAGCATTCGGAGCGGCGCAAGGCTTGGCTGAGGAAGAACCAGGCCCTGCTCAGGGTTTTCCTCTCTTACTGCAGCCTGCATGGAGCCAAGGGAGGAGGAGTCACCTCTGTACGCATGGAGCTCCTTTTCCTTCTGCAGGAGAGCCAACAGGTAGCCACATACTCCTTGAATACCAATGGATCAGGTGTCTCATGTATTTGCAACTTGATTGATGCCTATCACTCTTCTTGGCGCAGTAAATGAAGAATTCACAAATCTTTCTTCTTAGGAGATCACAGTGAAGCAGCTGCAGTCTCCCCTTCCTCTCCCAACCACTTTGCCTCTGCTCTCGGCTTGCATTGCCCCCACCAAAACGGTCATCGCCAATCCTGTGCTTCATCTCAGCAACCACATTCATGATATCCTGCACACCATCACCCTCATGGAGGCTCCGCCGCATCCAGATATCATCGATGACCGGGTGAGAATTACATTTAATCACACAGTCTTTCAGTGTCGTTTACGTGATTTGATTGAAATGTAGAAAAATGAATTGTGTGTATCGTTCTCAGGTAAATGCCCTTCACACACTGGCAGCGTCTCTGTCTGCTTGCATCTATCAGGCGTTGTGTGACAGCCATAGTTACAGGTAGTCCACTAATTTATCCCTCACATATTTGAATGTTGACTGGCTTTTTTTTTTTAATATGCTACTAAAGTGCACAGTTGTAGCACGCCCTTTCTGATTTATGTATTACTTTTTTTTAAACAATTTTGTTGAGAAGTGACGGTTGTGAGATAAACAATCAATCCAGTATAAGAAAATTATTGAAAAGGTGCAGGCGAAGCCTCATACCTTCTTATTGACTTTGCAGTAGCCAGACTGAGGCCAATCAGTTTACTGGAATGGTGTACCAGGGCTTGTTGCTCAGTGAGAGGAAACGACTCCGCACAGAAAGCATAGAGGAACATATCACTCCAAACTCGGCTCCAGCTCAATGGCCAGGTAAGAAATTCTGCACTTGAAAAGGCAGATTACCACCACTGCAATCTTTATTTCTTGAATGACTTGACTTTTCATTCTTCTGTTTGACATGTTCCTTATAATTAATTAGTTCAGAGTTCAATTGAAAGTCTGGGTGTTAATAAAATGGCCTATGAGAGAGCATCAGCGACAAGATATCGAGAGAATATGAGAAGCAGAGGAAGGAGTGCAAAGCAGGAGGTCTGTGTTTATGCAAATGGGCAGATGGTGTTCTATAATAGGAGCTTCATGGCCTCTGGGAAGGAAACAGAAAGACAGACCGCACTCATTATGTTAATGCTTTGTGAATTGCCTTTATATCGTGCAGAGGCTGCATTTTTGTTCTTTGATATGATGATATTTGATAATGTTATGCATGTGTGTTCCGTTTTTCCAGGTGTGTCGTCCCTGATTTCTCTGTTGACGTCTGCCAGGGAGGAGGACCAGCCGAGACTCAACGTGCTGCTGTGTGAGGCAGTCATGGCTGTTTATCTAGCCTTGCTCATCCATGGCTTGGGCACTCACAACAGCAATGAACTCTTCCGCCTTGCCGCACATCCTCTCAACAACCGCATGTGGGCCGCAGTCTTTGGAGGAGGGGCCAAAGTCATAATAAAACCAAAGAGGCCCGAGGCCCCACCAGGTATATATCATGAGTGTTTTGTTGTACTTTCAGTCTTTTCATTTGGTCTGTGTCTTTTCTTTACCTGTCTTGACACTTCAATGTTGTCTCCTCTATTGTAACGCTTCTTTCTGAGATCACTGGGGGGGAAAAGAAAAAAAAAAACATCCTCTCAGCCCTGATGTCCTCCCTAGGATGCAGTTGTAGGCGTATAGTGTCTTGTGTGAGTGTGCACTCTGCCCTGTGTCCCAGTGCCAGCTGATTTTGAGGCAGCCAGGCCAGAGGATTCTCAGGAGTCACGGAGACTTGAGCAGGGCAGCCTCACCCAAAACCCCAAACCCATTCCCTATGAAACGCAGTGGCCCAAACAGTACCCTCCTCTCGTTTCAAGGGGAGGTGGGCCAGCCACAGTGGCACCAGCAACTAAAACCGGCTGTGAGTAACAAGCTGGTGGTTTGCAGTTCTGGTTTGCAGGATTGAAGTGCATGGTAGATGTACAGGTCTGCACTGTTGCTGATGATGCCCCCCCCCTACTCTTTGTTGTGTGGTTAACGCTGAATGTCAATTACAGCCATGTGTAATTTGAAGTGGGTTTTTGATAAGACAAAAGCATATGTTGGTGTTTGTGTGGAGTGTGTGTTGTCCTGCATGTGCGTGCAATGTCCTTTGTGCTCAACTCATGATGTCATCCTTCCCTGTTGTGCCGCTGAAGCAAAAGTTGGGGCAGGCAAAGAAGTTACCGAAGCCCAAGCTGATCCCCCACAAACTAATTCAGAAGTTATGGCTAAACCAGGTACATCCTGTGGGGTTGTTAGAGTAATGAAGTAGTGGACCCAAAACTCTATAAATAACCTTTATTAATGAGTGTTCATTTGATGGCAACAATGTATGGTAGTGTGTGCGCCAGTAGTTTGAACGTATTTAGAACTAACTATTTCATTCTAGACGGACTCACTACGTAGCAGTGTATTAAACTAGCTGCCTGAAATTCGCACTCCACAGTGCTCTGACATTGTTTTGTGGAGGAGGAAGATACAGATTGGCATTTAGACTAAAAGTGAGAGATATCAGCAAGTGGAGACGAGCGTTTGAAGAACAGAGGTAAAATGGAGGCGCTCTTAAAACCCAACCGATTCATGGGAATCATAATAATAAAAGATGAAATCCTGAACTTTTGAGCACAGATAACGCCATTTTGCAAACACGTAGCCACACACACTTCACATGGTACGCCTCAGAAAATGGTACACCTTTTTCATCATCATTTGAGCTCCTCAACAAAATCCTAATCATCATTGATGTGGTTCTGTCTATATATCTGTGATGCATTACTTTCACTAACACAAGAGTGTGTGTCATATCTTTGTGAGTCTAACTGCTCTGTCAACTCTGTTTTGTGTTGTGTCTTGTTTTGTCTGGTGCAATGCCAGTGATAGTCCTGCAGGATAATAGTGCAGGTTTGTGCTTATTCAAGTGAATGTATGCGGAATGTCTGTCCAATGCATTTTTGCGCAAATAACATCTTGTCAATTGGATGTGTACACTGCACTGTTCTGGCTGTTGATGCATTTTACTTGATCTTGGTGTATTTCTAGATATTTTGCCAGTACCGTGATGCAATATCGCAGATCCCCCTTATCCAGCAATTGGCCGCCTGGAGCAAGCTTGTGTAATTCAAATCTGAAAGATGTTGTCTTTTTGTCTTGTCTATCAGTGGTGCCCCCTCAGCCCCAAGCTGAGGATGGGGACCGATACAGGCGCAGATTTAATATGAGGATGCTGGTACCTGGTCGCCCTGTCAAGGAGACGCCAGCCGCCCCACCACCGCTGCCCACAGAGAGACCCACTTACAGGGAGAAATTTATTCCCCCAGAGCTGAGCATGTGGGACTATTTTGTAGCCAAAGTAAGGCATTAACTGCATTTCTAACAAGTTAAATCAATTCATGAAACGTGATTGAATCAATCAATAAAATGTGGTTGTTGTCATCGCATTACACTTAACGGTAAAATGAAGCAAAATGTTCACATCGTAATTTACATTCCAACTAATGAAATGTGATATTTGTAACTTGCGATCATGTTGCCTCTCACCCCCATTTTTTGGCCCTCTCAGCCTTTTCTGCCATCGTCGGAGAGCAATGCTTTGTGTGACTCGGATGAAAGTGGAGCAGAGGATGACGAAGATGATGATGACGCATTCCTTTCCGACACACAGATGACTGAGCACTCTGACCCAAACTCCTACAGGTGGGCTGTGCTTCTTTTCTATCGCATCGTTTGGGAGGCTGTGCCTTTGGTTTTAACAATCCTGTGTGCTGTCTATTTGGCACCTTAGCTGGGCTCTGATCCGCTTGGTCATGGTGAAACTCTTTCATCACTGCATTAAGAACTTTCTCCCTATTACTGGGCTTGAATTTGCAGGTACGAACATACTGCTACTCTTTTGGTTACTCTTCAATGAACTGTCGCATATTCAGCTAAATAAATTGGAATATTTTGTGTGCTTTGGTTTTGTTTTTTTATTCTTTTTTTTGCTACAGACTTGCCAGTCACTTCACCTTTCACAAATGCTGTGTTGAAGACTCTCGAGAACTGGGAACATATTTTATTGGAGACCATGAACAAATTTGATGGTCCGCCCCCCAACTACATTAACACTTACCCTACTGACCTCAGTGCTGGAGGCGGTCCTGCCATCCTGCGTCACAAGGCCATGCTGGAGGCAGACAACACTCCTTTCAAGTGAGACTTCAATCAATTACACGAGCTGGAATTCAGTTGCCCTCAGAAACGTGCAAAATGCAAATTGTGCAATAGCAAACAAGTGATGGAAACACAGAAATTTTGAAAAAACGCTCAAATATTGCAAAAAAAAAAAGTTTACATTCTCATGGTGGTTTTTGAGATGTGTCGATATGGCTGTGTCCCAATGTGCACCCTTATCACCTAACCCAGGGGTGTCAAACTCATTTTTGTCGCAGGCCACATTTTAGTTCCTGTTTCCCTTGGAGCGCTCTTATGACTGAAACCATATAAAGAAGTCAAGAATAACTGTTGATTCAACTCTTGCTTAAGTTACTATTTATGAGGGGTTTGGTAACAAGAAAATGCTTAGAATTTCTCTCTTCTTTATTACATATGAGAATTCAAACTTTTGGGAGACTTTTTAGAAAGCATCGTGGAAGTTGACATGTTTGATCTGCTTTCACGGGGTGTACGCCACACAGGAATAATATTGAGAGAATCTTAGAATTCATACATTCTGATCTGTTTAAATGTTCATGTCTGTCAGGACAAAAAATCATCAGTCCTTTCCAGCTCGACGCCTGTGGCATTTCTTGGTCAAACAAGAAGTTCTTCAGGAGACGTTAATTCGTTACATCTTTACCAAGAAAAGGAAGCAGAGCGAGGTCAGTTGTTTACATGCTTCTGCAAAATTTGTTTGTTTTGTTGTAATTATATGTGAGGTATAAGGGAGAAAATTCATCAAGCAGGTGAAATACTGTTCGGACATGCCCTAACTCCAGGCCTGGCTCCTGAGAGGGGTCCCCCTGTAACCCGCATCTGCGAGGGAAAATTATGTCTGCTTATGGTCGTCTATGTAAGGGTTTCTGAGCCGTACTTTGTCTGGTCCGTCACTTAAGACATGTTTGCCCTGGCGACCCTGCCAAGGTCTTTAAGCACCAGACAACTTAGTCTCTTGGATCATTGGACCATACAAACACCTCCACCACGATAATATGGTGGAGGTGTTTGTATGTATATCGTATTTGCTTATACTCTTCACAGAATGCGCAAAATGAACGACACTATCATTTTTGGCTTCCAGTAGACTCAATCCCAGGGTGCAACAGGAGATCAGTTTCCACCTCCGTTTTGTTTGAGCAACGATGTTTGCACCTGTTGCGCATGAAGATCTTAAGTAATTCAGGCCCTGAGCATTTATGTGTTGATATTGATAACGGTACTATCCTTGCTTTGACTTCTGAGACATCTTCAAGTACGTGACAGTTAAATAACATTTGTGTTGTCTAGAACTGCTCATTACTGTGTAGTTACTCAAGTAGACAGAAGCTACCAGTTAAGTGTTCCACAGTGCACACTCTTTGCATGTTGACGAGGTGGCCTCATCATCAAATACATTCAGATGATATTTTATACATTTAAAATCCTGTCAGCCCTTTTTGATTTTCATTTTTCATTCCATGTTTTATTTTGTGTGTGCATGGGGTTTGTGTTGTCCTGTGTTGTGTTCTGTGCCTTTCGTGTGTGGTGTAGTCTGTAGACAACCATATGGACCATGTAAGGCCAAACTGCGTAGCTGGAGCTAGCAGTCTCAACAAGGTAGTATTACCTAGTATCACCAGGGTGGCTTTGTCTGTCCTTCTGGCTCTTTGGCATAGTCACTACTTGGCAAAGCTTGAAGGAGCAACGTTAAGGAGGGGGAGGGGGCAATATATAAAAACCCAGATATACACATTGTGGTTCATGTCTCCTCTCCAGCTTGGCTTGATGATGACTGCTGCCACAGTTATTCCAGCATACAGTCTTGCCGAGGCTAATCTTTTTCCCCCGACAGGGATGTGTATGCTTTCCACTGTCATAACCTCCCATCCAATCCCTACCAATAACAGATCGAGGTCCCTTATGTTTTACACTGGTTTGGGTTTAACAGCATTGACGCTTCCTTCTAACCCACCTGGCACACAAAGTATATGTACTAACTTGCATGCTCACTGTCAGGGCTGTGATTGATTTGACAGTGACAGTCAATTCTCACTCTATCCGTCCACCTCTGAAACGTCTGTCAAGATTTTTCTCAAACTACTCGTTTCTTGTGAACTCAACTCTTCGAATGCTACCTTCACATAATGTGAAGTGTTTATAAATTACTCCCAATTGCCGAAACTGTGTGGGGTTTCTCCATCTTTCTTACTTACTTAACTAACCGTTTGTGTTAAATGGCCTCTAAATGTCCACTGTTGAACCTTGTTTTTGTCTGCTCTCTTGATGTATCCAGGTAGAGGCAGATCTGGGCTATCCAGGAGGCAAAGCAAAAATCATTCACAAGGAGTCTGACATAATTATGGCATTTGCACTCAACAAGGTAAAATGTGTGATCCTGGGTGAATTTTGGTTCTCCTTAGTTTATATTGGGGAAATATGCCATCAAGGCTCCACTGAGCCGACTTCATCAGGCCCATTTGTTTGGATATCACTGTAAATTATTAGGGTTCTTGAAAATAGAGAGAAGTGGGAAGTAATGTGCTGAATAGGTTTTGGCTACATTAGTTTACAGTCACAATTTTTGAGCCATGAGGTGAAACAATAAACAGTACCTGGCAATGGTCCAATGTCATCATTTCTAAATGATTTGACATACAAAAAGAATAACACCTGAAAATGTAAGATCTGATTCAAGAAAGCCTGAAAAAAAAACATCAACACACACCATTGAAACTTTTGAAATTAAGTGGCTCCAAGTAGAGTACTTGTAATAATTGGTGCTTCTGCTTTTGGCAATGTTTCTTGGAAATGAGAGATAAACCTTAACTGTATGGTTCCCTCCATCCTTGTCTCTCTACAACCTGCTCACATGCTTTGCCAGGCAAACTCAAATGAAATAGTGCTGGCCTCCACCCACGATGTCCAGGAAGTGGATGTGTCAACACTGGTGGCTATACAACCATACACGTGGATCGGAGAGGACTTTGATAAGGAGTCACGCAGGTCTGATCTCTCCTGATGTTTTCTTAAAACTACTTAGATTAATGCTTTTTGCAGTAACGACTTGGTCATGTTACAATTGTAAAAGTATGCAATGTTTCCACAGCTCTGACGACATTGACTACAAATCATCTCACACCAACATTGCCCAGGCCAGCTCTGGTCCCTTTGCGCCACCGCAGATCCCTGTCTCAGCATCCATGCCGTGGCTGGGCAGTGGGCAGACCAGCATGGGAGCCAGCGTGGTAAAGGCTCCTGCACGCATACTCATATACACACAACTATTCATTTTTTTAAATGCCGTTTATAAATCCCAACCTCATTTGCACTCACATTCACATCTATGGATAAGTAAGAATGATCCTCTTACACATATTTTTGGACAGCGCAATGTGGTTGGCTTACATGTAGGCACGCCACAGAGAACAATGTGGTTGTGACAGCTGCACACAGGGCAGGCGATTAAAACCCAGAATGGGACGTACAAGGAGTTCTCAATCATTGCCACCAGGGGGAATCTTGAGTTTACCTCTGAGGCAAGAGACAACAGACCCTTGTGTATTCCATTAAGTATGCCACAGAATGGATTCACAGCACACATAAAGATGGCTGGGGAGAGCCAAGCATTTATTCGATATCCTTGACATCCATCCTAACGTCAATTCAATGCAACAGTAGATCCCCCCACTGTATAACGTCTGTTTCACACTAGTAGGACAACTATATGTACTCACGAGTGAGTCTAAACTGTGCACGAGTTGACATCTGTACACCACAACTATTTCTAGTTCAACACTAGATGTTAATTAGTAGAATTTTAAGTCACTAGTTGTGCAGAGTTTTCAACTAATGCTTATATTTCTCTAACGAGCTTACTGGTACATAAGCCTGAAGTTTGGTGTTGAATAACTGCTTTGTCCATGTACAAGTACGCTCTTTGTCCTCAGACAAAGAAGAACAACTGTGTATTACTAGTAACATTTGTCCACTGCTGTATGATATTTCTCCAGACTACTAGGACACCACATGTTCATAGTACAGCAAAACTATGAGTGAGCATTTTGCTACTCGTAGGTCCCAGAGGCTGCTAGTGCATGACGCATGCCTTTTATGCTTAGTAGTATTACTAGTGCAGCACAGCAGTTTACTAGTAAGGTTTAAATGAATATTAGTAGGCCAAAAATGACAGAAGTAGTGGGAAAAGTTTTACAAATAAGACAAAATCATTAAACTAGTAGGCCCTAGTCATTCTCCCAGTGCCCCAAATTATCAGAATGGAACTTAATATTGAAATCAGGGATATTGAATCAATGCTTAAAACAGCTTTCCATAGATGGCGTCAACTTCAGAGGAATATAGTTCCACTCCTCTATGGCAAGTGTACTGTTTCTGAGAAGTTTGTATTTTTAATTCTTATCAATGTGGAGGAAAACTCAGCTGTGCCGCCTAAACAGCTGGCCTGCTGAGTCTGTGGAGGCTGATATAGGCATCGAGTGTGTTTGCATGGCTGAGATGGACACAGATAGCGGCCACTCTCACAGCCGTGTACCCAAGGTGCAGCTTTGCGTCACGCTTACATGCGGCCCGGGTTCTCCCTGTTCCCACCGTGTTGATAAACGTGTGCTCTATGATGCAGATTGCAAGATGGGGAGAACAAAAAAAAGCTCGTAAGCTGCGGGTTTCAACCTGTCTGTCATTCTGCATTGATTTGTCAACCACCTTTTCCAGATCATGAAGCGGAATCTTAATAATGTCAAGAGAATGACGTCCCACCCCATATATCAGTATTGTAAGTATCTTTTTCACTGTGCTGTTACAATGCTTTCGTAGCTTAAACAATAGAAATAAAATTCCATACAATTGCCAGCACCTGCTTGGTTCAGAATCACGATGGCCCCCCTACCTCCGTTTTGTCATCTCAGTCAACCACAACATAGGCTGTTAGAATTGGACATACTGGTACTGTAGGATAAAAACGGTGAACAGCTTGGCCTTGGTGGAGATCTGCTCTCGACTGAATGAGATTCGAGTTATACGCTATGGAAGTGATCAAATCTAATGATGCTTAAGACCTGTGCACAGTATTTGAAGTAAAGTCATATAAATGTCACACATGGTTCTGCTGCAACATGCTGTGGATGTCCACTCCTCAAAATGTGTTATTTAAAATAAATAACTACATATTTTCTTTTCTTTTTGTTACAGGCAAGTTCATTCATGTAATTGGAAATGTGTCTATTTTCTACGAATCACTGTACTGTTCCCCCCCCCCCCCCCCCTATTTGCAGGGGATAGAAAGCAAGCCCTGCCGTGAATAGCACAAACTTGCAAGTATTTGACGGGCCTCTCAAAAGATTTGTGATTGCCTATAAATACCACAAGATCGTGGAATAGCACAAGATTAGTCAAAAGGAATCTGTTCAATTCCTTTTCATAAAGTTCTTTGGGACCTCGGTGCCACAAGATGGTGCCAAAGCAAAGCCTAACCTTTTTTTTTGCACTTGGTGCAAACACAACAAATCCAAAAAAAAACCACCTTACCTATATTCAAGCATGGTGGTTCCAGCATCAAACTTTGGGGCTGTTTTTCTTCAGCTAGAACTGGAGAAGGTAGAGGAAAATTTTGAGCAGTTCACAATAGCAGTCAAAGTGTAACTAACCATCGGGCTTCTGTTGAAAAGGGAAGTCAGTCAAGTCAAGCCTACAAGAACAGATTAAATGTATTGGCACTTTTTTTTCAATGTAGTTGTGCAGACTATGGGTCATTGCTGGAAAAACAATTTTAAAAGCATTATCCCCCCCTCCCCACAATAACCCGAGAAATGAATAGGGGTGAGTCAAATATTCAGGCATTCCAAAAGTACTTGATATTGATTCAACAAGCATGTGTTTGTGTTTGTCTCAGACATGACGGGAGCCCAGGATGGCAGTGTGAGAATGTTTGAATGGAACAGACCTCAGCAGCTCATCTGCTTCAGACAAGCAGGCAACGCTCGTGTCACTCGACTCTATTTCAACTCCCAGGGCAACAAGGTACACGCAACCCGCATGCACACTCACACGCGACGTCATTCCCTTTGTTTTGTCTGTCTGATGAGGTTGCTCTGATTGCTCTAGTGCGGAGTCGCTGACGGAGAGGGATTTCTCAGTCTCTGGCAAGTCAACCAGACGTCCTCCAATCCCAAACCTTACCTGGTGAGTTCACCTCCCATCTGCCCAATTGCTTTTTAACCCTTGAGGCTTTGAGCTGGCCATTTCTATCCACCACGCTTCCTGTTTTTATTTTTATTTTATTTTTTTGTTTTGTGGGAGGGAGGAACCATCGTAGTTTGTTAATGTACTGTAAATGTAAGGACATTTCCCAAAGTTATGTGTTTTTGTTGAATTCAACATTTCCAGCTTCAGCACTTCAAATATAACGTACTGATTAAATATGATAAATCTTACCCTTTGGCTCTATTGTTGCCACTTTTGGCCAATTAAAGACCATGCACACAATATATAAGATAAGATAAGAAAACTTTTATTAGTCTCGCAATGGAGAAATTCCCATTTCACAGCAGCAAAGTTATGAAAGGAAGAAGTAGAACAATAAAATATAGGAGCTGCTGAAAAGGCAGCCACTCACGTGGCGCCATTTTGAAGTCAAAATAACAAAATATATGTTTTAAATTCCTTGTTGTTTGTTGGGTGGAGTTGTACAATTTGGGTAAAAAGGTTTTTGTTCTCGACACAACACTTGAAATGTTTAGTATGTTCTTTGAGGACTTTGTGTTTCAATTTTTGAACAGGGGAGCAATATCTTATAATATCCTTCGTTTATGAACTGCTCACTGCACTCCAATGGAGACAATGGATGAACCAGTTTTGATTTGAAGAAGACATAACCTCTGTTGATCATAAAGAAGAATTATGGGGGTTTTTTTCAGAAGCAGAATCTTCCTGTGCCAGCTGTCAAAACACACTGTACTATTATAAGAGAAGATAAGAAAACCTTTATTTGTCTCACAACAGAGAAATTCTCAATTTACAGCAGCAAAATTATGAAAGGGAGAAAGTAGAAGACAAAAGTAAAAGTATATAAATAAATATCAATATAAAATAGAAATAGAAGCATATTAAAAATGGGTGAGTGGGGGTGAGCCAATATATTGCTTGCAGTTAACAGACTTTTTACAGCCAATCGAGGAGGCATCTTCCACTTCTTAACTTAAAACCACATTTTTCTCGATGGCGAAAACTGCTCACAAGCATAATGAAAAGGCCGTAAAATCGAAGAAAGCCTGATAGATTCAGACATCCTTTTTTGTCTGATCTCGCCGGCAGAGTTGGCAGTGCCACACAAAGACCTGTGGCGATTTTGCTTTCATCACATCCTCGAGCCTCATCGCCACAGCCGGACAGTCCAATGATAACAGGTGAGCATCGAGTCTTGGTCTCAACATCACCTCTCTTTCCCTTTTTGGTACACGGTGGCACCACTGATCTTGGGTTTCCACAGAAATGTTTGCCTGTGGGACACTCTGATTTCACCCAGCAATACCATGGTCCACGGTAAGAAAGCCATGCATCATTCCCCTCGCATTCCCCCATCTGTTTAAATGCTCCTCTAACGACGTCGATATTTGGTCCTTTACGTCCCTTTAGCATTCCCATGTCATGAGAACGGGGCCACTGTGCTGCAGTACGCTCCCAAACAGCAGCTGCTGATCACTGGAGGCAGAAAGGGCTTCGTGTGTGTGTTTGACATTCGCCAGAGACAGCTGCTCCACACTTTCCAAGCCCACGACTCCGCCATCAAGGCGCTGGCCCTGGACGCCTTCGAGGACTTCTTTGTCACCGGCTCCGCAGAGGGCAATATGAAGGTAAGACACCAACGCTCCTCTCCAAAAACACAGATATCCCACACATAATACAATGGATAATGACCACAGGAAGCTGCTAGTTGCGGAGGGTGCATTTGGTACCCGGTCCTTCAATTCGGCCTTACCTAACTTAATCCACCATCATCTAGCAATTATAGATGAGAAACGCAATATAACAGCACACAACTGTGCCATGTACATCATTTGAAGGAGTGCAGAATCAGTAATTATATCACAGCATGACAATAAACAAACAAAAATGACATGCTGATTTCAAAATGGAGTGTTTGCAGATCACTCTGGATATACTTTGCTCGTCGAAGTTGGCGGTAACAGGTGGTGATCCGATTAAACAATTTGCTTGCTAGCCATAGAAATCGTATTGGTATAAGAAACAGATGCGTTGTTTATATTATATATTTGAGAACTATTGATTCTGAAGGCCAAATTAGGCAAATTAGAGTGACACACAGACGACTCTAAAACACAAAAAGGACACAGTGAGAGAAATTCAATGAAATGAAGAAAATAGACTTTGGGGAATAAATTACAGTAATCCCTCATTTATTGCGGTTCATGGGGACCAAAACCACCCGCGATAAACAAAACAACATATTAATTTTTTTTTTTAAGTCCGCAAACGGCCAGCGAGAAGCTGCGAAAGTCAGCAAAACAGCGAGTCACATAGAGCAAAATATACAGCACTGTACTCCATGTATATGGATTTTTTTTTTTAATGAATATGTTTGGAAAAAATCCGCGATGCTCTGAAGCCGCAATAAACGAACCGCGAAATAGCGAGGGATCATTGTAATACAAATACCTGGAATAAATCCACCCACTCAATTGAAAAGAGAAATACTGTCTGCCAAACATCTATATACCGCAAATAACAGAAATCCACAAATGTCATCCGACAGCAAGGCTTGAAAAAACATAAATCAACACATTTATGTTTGTGTAACACATGATTTGCATCTCAATTCTTTTCAATGAGGAAAATTGCTATCCTAATTGTATGGACTGTTGTGAAAAAGCTCCTTGAGTACTTTGAGTACCTTGGTTCAAAAAATGCTTGAGGTATTTTTTTTTTCTGTCTTCAGACTTGATAAGTCGTTTTCCAGACTTTTTTTTTGTGGGGGGGGGGGGGTCATTTATTGTGCTCACAAACTGTTGCTTCCGACGACAGCAATACAACATTGTCCCTAATTAATGTTCAGTCACCACTAAATGGCAGAATCGGTCCTCTGCTTCTGATGTCACTTGTCACATATAGACGAAAATTTATGTGGAGAGTTTTATCTAAATTCATTCCCACTAATGTTTCGAGAGCGGCAAATAGTGTACTGCTATCCACCATTTAAATTGAAGTATGAAATGTTGATTTTTCAAAGCATCAAAACCAGTTGGCCCTTTATTACTCAGTGAGGGGGGGGGGATATATATATATATATATATATATATATATATATATATATATATATATATATATATATATATATATATATATATATATATATATATATATATATATATATATATATTCTAATATGCAACTATTTGATTTAAAATTTAATTCGTATATCTGAACACCAAAATACATTCGATAGCTGCAGCCCTAGCGGACTGTTCCGTCGTCTTTCACCAGGTGTGGAAGCTCGCTGGCCACGGGCTCATGCACTCCTTTGGCAGCGAGCACGCCAAACAGTCCATCTTCCGCAACATCGGCGCCGGCGTCATGCAGGTGGAAACGCGTCCCGGGAATCGCATCTTCACCTGTGGGGCGGACGGCACCCTGAAGATGAGGGTCCTCCCAGACCGCTACAACATCCCCAGCAGCTTGATCGATGTCCTGTAATTTTCTTCCACTTTTGAAGGTCCGAAGAGGAACTCGTAAACGGAAAGGGGAAAAAAAAAAAATCACAAACGCTTATAAAACACTCACGAGGCATTAATAGATGAGCTGGTCAAAAGCTTGCCCTACTCCGGGTATCTTTTCAAGTGTTCAGAAGTCCACCTCTGAGTGACAAACGGAGCTGCAAATGCGTGTTTTCCCCAAAGGCTACAAGCAGAAGTTTCAAGCATAAGGTAACATCCTTGATTTTAAAGCTAGATTTCTTGTTCTTTTATTGAAGACTCTCTACTCTTAGAGCGTGTCCATAGGGAAGCTATGCATGTCCTGTTCTCGTTCCGCGGTGCAATCACAGGTCTATTGACAGTGCTCTGTAAAAGTACTCTGGCAAAACTTTTAAAACGTGTGTAACTGTCGTCATTTTGTGCCCACAGCTGAACTCTCTTAGCATCTACTGTAACCGGCACTGTGGTTTGTTATTCAGTCAGTGGTATCCAAAGTGTGAATCAACTTGTTGGACTTTTTGTTTTCTCCCCTCT
>CAAKHF010019572.1:0-35955 GCA_901007745.1 Hippocampus kuda | reverse complement strand
GAGCCAGTAAAAAGCAGAACACACACACACACACACACACACACACACACACACACACACACACACACACACACACATTTTCTCAAGCATAACCTTTCATCAGTGCACCTTATACAGTGTTTGAGATGGGAGGGTTTATAGGCCAATGGAAGTTCTCATGTTAGCTTGTCGAGCTGCAATTTCAATGTACAGTTTGGTGTTCTTGCCCGATACTACTGTAAATGATTGTGGTTTTAAATTGTGTCATCATTATTATTATTATTGTATTTTTGCTGCAAAGAATCAAGAGTATGTTTCGATGTGAACGTTACGTTTGTAATGAAAGGGCGGCGTTGGAATTTCGGCATTGACGTTTTTTAGCTCCAGCGACACAGTGGGATCGCACACTGCGAGCACTGCACTGTTATTTTTTTAATATATTCTTCAAATGCTGACACAGCATTTTGTATATTTTTTTTTCTTGAAGGGGTGATGGTGGGGCGGGGGCATTTGAATGAATCCACTATTAGTAAAGGACATTTTTTAAATGGGGAAGTTAATGCCTACTTGCTTTTTCTCATCTTAGAGAGTTTTCCGTCATCTTATCACATAACCTAATTTGTCAACAGTTTTTTCTTTTCCCCTTGCATTGATTTTCGTTTTTTCCGGAGCATGCTGTAAACGTATTTGCATATTCAACTCAAATTTTTCAGTTAAAGAACAGGGTGAATGTAAGTCTGATCAACACAAGGCAACTCACTGGCTCCAAAATTAATGCGTAGTTATGAATTGAATCATTTTTGTAATGACGTCTGGTATTTAATATATATATTATTTAAGTGCCCTTACTAAGTTCACTGATTTTTTTTTTAAGTGCTCTCTGTGGCAGGGTTGCGTTCTACCTCTCAGACACACACACACACACACACACACACGTTTTTGACGCTACAGTATGCATATCACACGAACAAACAAAGATTGACTTTTGTTCTGTATATATTATTTATTTATTTATTCCAAGTGCAAATGCATTTGTTGTATGTAATGTACATGTAGCTCAAAAGTACTGTTTCTAATGCATTTTGTTTCCTATAGCTCATTGCGTTGTTTTCTGTGCAATACGATAGGTAGGTTAGAGTAGTCGATGGGATGTACATGATACTGTAGATGTACTTTATGTGTGGGAGTTAGAAAACAAGTCATTTTTAAGGCCCCCCACAGTCGTTCCCCTTCTTGTGTGTTTGATGACTCAAGTTTAACAGTGTGTTACGTCTTTATAATGATCATGTTCGGGCACTCCATGCAGTAACTTCACTTGCTCCCAGAATATATTTGGGGGATTGTGATGCATATCCTCACATTTTCTGGGCTATATCTTCAATGACTGTTTTGGCTGCCTCTTTTGTTGAGTGGTTTCCTCTCCTGAACCTACTCAAATAGAAAGTACTCTTCACACATTGAATGAAGTGCAGGAACAAGAAAGTCATTCAGCATTATTGGGAGGGTAAGTCGGTCTTCTGATGGGCTGTAAAGCGCTGGCGACAAAATATTCAACCTGAGGTTTTTTTTGAATGGACAATTGTATGGCACGGTCTGCATACAATACATGATGAAAAGAGAAAACTGTCCACCTTCAACTCAAGTCAATAAAAGAGTTGAATTTGAACAAGTGTCCTTGTTCATTTTTTTAATCATTTTGGTGGAAAAGTGGTGTGCACACGCCTCACACTTTATAGGTTGTGCGTATGTGGGGTCTGGCATTCATGTGTGGAATTAGCGTGTTCTCCACGTGCGTGTGTGACTTTTCTCCAGCCACCTCCCACATTCCAAAAACATGCATTTTGGGTTCATTGAAGACTAAATTGTCAATAGGTGTGAAGGGTAGCTCGTTCTCTTGGATGGCAACCAGTTCATCATGCCTATTGCCCAAAGTCAGCTGCGGTAGGCTCAAGCTCTCGTCAGCCTGATTAGGACAAGCGGCATAGAAAATGGATGGATGTGTGTGAATGGTTAAGAATGTCTGTCATGAATAAAGCTAATTCTTATTGTTTTTTGGTGATTTCCAGGGCTGGACTGGCCATGTGGCAGATGCTTGGTGGGCCGGCATCCTTTGGGACCGATGTGCTGCTATTTAATTATTTTCCTCTATTTTTTTTTTTCCCAGACGACCGGCCCGCAATTTATAGAGGGAGCAGCCCATGGATCCATTTCCAATATAGATGGTAAAACTGAACCCATCTATATGAGTGGTAGAGCTATGTGGTAGCCATGGATGATCAGGAGGAATGTCTGAATACAAATTGTATAAGAATCTGTCTTTAGAATTGACCTGGTGTCAATTATATCCATTATTTTCACACCTTAGCAAGCAAACAACACGACTGAGAATTTGTTGTTTGTCAAACCATCCACAGTCATTGTGCGTACATTTCTGCTTGTAGGTCGGTCTGAGCCAAAATGCCAGGACCAATTTTTTTTATGCCAGTCCAGCCCTGGTGCTCTCCCAAAAGGGAAGACACTGTATAAATTATGCAACAATGCTTAAAAAAACCTACGGTAATTGAATTGTCCAGAGGTAAGACATTTTTGGCACCCTAATATAGTTGGTCACTGTTTGCAAACGGCACTGTGCAAAAGCCACTCATAGCTTCGTTTTCACAGTAAATATAAAGATGGATACAAGTGAGAGATTTCAAAGAAGTAGTTCCACAAAAAACAGGCAGAGCATCGCGCAAGAAAGACCCCATAACATTTTGGTGAGACTTTAGATAAAAGTGCAGATTTGACACTTTGGCACCGATAGAACTGTCAACCATCCGCAATCACAATAGCACCGCCTGTCTGTTTTGTCATGTTAACCAGGAATTTGTCTCCTAACTATGCAAAATGTTTGGCCATGGCAAAGCTTTAAGCCGTATGAATTGACGCTCGACTTCTATATAGCAATTGATGAGCGTCGAGAAACTGCTTTTCAACACCTTGGCTAAAACCAGATGGTGATAAATTGGTCCGGTCTAGTTGGGCTTTGTTGTCAAGTCTTCTAGAGTTTTAAAGAAGTCTTCCATCTCCCTTTGGAGTAGCACGTTGCGGTTCTCTGCATCTTGGCGTGCGCGCTCCGAGTTCCGGAATCGGATCTCCAACATGTCGAACCGCTTTCTCTCATGGTCGAGCTCCTCCTCAAGTTTGTTTACTTGGGCCTGGTGCTTACGGCAGTTCTCCTCCAACCTTAAATAGGAGATGAATGCGAGATTGTTTAGCCGTAATGGGCAATCGCAGATTAAGATCAGGAAATGAAGGTCATCTTACTTGCGAGCGCTGCATTCAAAGGTCATTCTCTGTGTCTTCAGTTCTTCTTGTAACTCGAATACTATGTTTGTTAGAACGTCATCCTCAGCAGTACTTGGCTCGTGATCTGGAGGTGATGTACCGTCACTCACTGTGTTTTGGGCGTCTTCCGGCTCAGCCAGTGAGATATCAAAAGCAGTCCAGATTAAAGAGGTTTGAGCCGGCAAACTTAGTGTGGAGGGAGCGACATTATCATAGGCGGACAATCGGTGCGACTGGTGAAAGGCTCTCTGAGAGGGCGGCGCCCAAGAGGCGTCCTTCTCGGCGTCTCTCGCTGCGGTCTCTTTCAGCGACAGGGTCGAATCCTTCAGCGATGGAGCAGAATCTTTTAGTTTTGTGCCAGATGAGGTGGTGCGCCTGTGTGCTCGGAGGGACGACAGGCCATTCATCAACCAGTTACCAGCACCTGTTGCTGACACATCCCCCGCTGATCCCCCGATGTTTCCCCTCGGCCCCACGGAACTGCCCTTAAAAGAGCACTTCCATGCAGAGAGGACTCTGGCCTGCTTAGCGGGGCTAGCGCTGGCCTCTTCTTTGTGATTTGGGTGACCGACCCCATTCTCCTCTGCCTTACTCTTCACTAGAACACTTTCATCGGGCTCAGAGGTAGTGATGGATGGTGTTAGCTTATTGTCCTTTGAGGGTGTACAAGGTTGAGGAGTTTTCTGAGGTATTTCGGCACCTGTGTTAGATTCCACTGGATATTCGGCGGGCTCTTGTTTAAGCCATTCCACTTTGCCTCTATGGATGGAATCATTTTGATGCAGCAAATAATTCTCGATCACAGTATCGGTGTTTTCCAGCTGGTACAGTCTGGCATTTTCACTGATCAGCACAGTCATCAGCTGTTGCACCTGAGAACTTGCTGTTTTCGGTTAAAAAGGAGTTAGCATTAGCGTGAGAGAATTGACGTGGATGTTTGGATTTTACTGTTGCGGCACTGTCACCAACCTTCCATCATGGTAACGGGATCCTCCACTCTGGGTCGAAGCACGTTTGGGCCGAATACAGTGGCGAGGTTCTGGACGTTCATCTTATTGACATCGGAATGAGACTGGACTTCATCGAGAAACCTGAGCACGCAGGAAGGAACCAGAGACTCATGCGGCATTTTGAAATTTGACATTGAACAGTGTGGCTGAAATTCTGACTCATGATGAGAAGCTGAGTCATGCGACTGACAGGCGTGTGGGCTCAGCGCAGACGTGTTGTAATGCACATCCACAATTGATGTACTGCCGCTTCCACAGACGTTGTGCGCGCGGGCGTGATGAATGACACATTTCTCGCATCAAATAGTGAATTATGAATGACGGCGACAAACGCAGCATCACCATATGACTTACCGACAGATGTATTCAAGAAGGTTGTAGTTGACCTTGGGAAGTGATTTTACCTGCTTGCCAAGCGCTATGATACCCTTGGAAAAAAGAAGTGTTATTAATATGTGCAGTGGTAACGTCCATCGATCCATCCATATTCCGATTGGCTTATCCTCACAAGGGTCGCGGAGGGTGCTGGAGCCTATCCCAGCCGTATTTGGGCAGTAGGCGGGGGACACCCTGCCAGCCAATCGCAGGACACACAGAGACGAACAACCATTCGGGTACCAGGAGAAAACCCACGCAGGCCCGAGGAGAACATGCTAACTCCACACAGGGAGGCCGGAGCTGGAATTGATCCCGGTACCTCTGCACTGTAAGGTCGACGCGCTAACCAGTGGTAACTTGATTTTCAGTTTTAGAGTTACAATCCTTTGATTGGTTGTTTTGGTCGAACATTTTGAGTTTCAGACGAGACTCACATCTGCTTATATTCGATTGAGCCCCCCAACCTCAGAACTGTGAGGGGTACTTGCTACTGCTTATCCAATGGGGACATTGTAAGTCAATGTAGCACTGTCCTGTATGTATGAGTCACATGGCTCATTGATTGATGTATTTATCTCCCAATTTATTGATTTACCATTTCTCTGTCCTTGTTGAGTAGCAATGCACAAGAGAGAAACTGTGCATACTTGGTGAAAGGGATGACAGGCTCCGGCAGCTCCCGTAAATAAAGCTTCAGGAGTGACGCCACCGTGTGGACGTCAGTGCTGCTGAAAGGCGCAGAGAGTAGTGAGTCAACACAGGTTCATGGCAGATGCTGTGTTCAGTCCAGTTGACTCACCTGTCAAACAGACTCTCACCACGGTCAAACGCATCCTGTAGTTCTCTAACATGATTGGTCTGGCCGGGGGCCCTGAAAAGGCCTTCTTCTCGAAGGCCGTGGTCACGTATGAAACACGCGCACCGCTCAACCAGCGCCGGCACCCTTCGTTGGGGACCACACTGTGCCTCATTAAGCATAGTCTCCTCTAAGTGCTGGCCGAAGACACCTACAGCAGCATATCAAAGGCTCTTGAGAGAATACATTTTCTTAAGTATATTTGGACACGATTGGAAGGTGGAGCATTTTGTGTCTGCTTATGACCTCTGAGTGGAGATGACTGTGCGGAGATATAAATTGGGAAGGAATAGACAATTACTTTTGAAATCTCACCTCCTCCAAGTGGGGCCCATATTGCTCTGTGTATCGCTCTGACCCATTCTTCCAAGTCGCTCTCAGAGTTAGCCATCAGCAAGAATGATTCATGGTTGCGATCGCGTTCTGCATCACCTCCTGAAAATATAAATCATAGAATATCATTTTTAAATATAGTGATGATAGTGTGATTAGCTCCAGCTTCCCTGTAGTACACTGAAAAATTGCATCAGTGCAGTGTCTCGTCATTCCTCTTAGTCACCCCTGGACAACCTCTGGTCTGACATTTTAGTTTGACATTTTGATACAGTAACCTTTAATGACATTGAAGTATATTTTGGGAGGTATCTAGCTAGCTAGCTAGCTAGATGTTACATATGTATGTTGTGTTTGTATACTCGTAGTACAGGTGTTCAGACTCAAACCAGACAATGCTTCTCTCACTGAACAAGCAAAATAGCAGCAAAATTAACAATTATAGTTACCAATGCTTTATCATACATTTCGACGAATACGCCAACTCACCTGGAACAATTTCAAATAAATGACGGCCTGAATCATCTTGATTGGTGGTCAGCTCATTAACCTGGGTGCCTTTGAGATGAATGCAACCCTGTTTAAAAAAATGGGGAGAAGGAATGCACTGGTATGACAAATGCAAGGTTGACGGATTTTATACGAGTGATATTCAAGAGCCAATCAAGATTTTTTTTCACTGGGCTATGTTATCAATTACTGAGTTGTGACAAAGAAATATAGAAGTCCCTGCATCAGAGGGAACAAGTAGTTTTAAGAGAGAGCTGCTGGATATCTTCAAATCAAGTCATCACCTCTTCCTGAGTCAGGACTCAAATACCTGAACTACAACTGACATTCCTTAGAAGCAAGGCGCCGTAAGAACAAAAAAAAAAACCCCGACAAATTTTGTGTATATCGGGACTCAAAAAGAAAAACTACTTTCCAGGTGATAAACACTTGCATATTACCTGTTCCTTGGTTTCATTCTGGTCTTTGTAGAAATACAAAATGTCAGCCTTGAGGACAAACCACCGTAGTTGCCAGTTTTTCATGATAATGCGCCGTCGCTTCAGCCAGCCTGCCTTCAACACTTTCTCCCGGTCAAGAGGGGAGCAAGGCCTGGAGATCCCAGACAAATCTCCTAAGACCATGCTCTTAGAACGTGCTGTTTTAGGATTAAAACCACACAAGAAAATTGAAGTACTCGTCAAGACATATTCATTACATCATCACCAAAAGAGAAACAAGGTCACATTTTTTTTCAAACAGCAATCTTTTGCATATGAGGCATATATAATAACCGCAACACTCAGGAAACTAGTGCAGCACCAGCAGAGATATCACCATGAAATTTTGGATTTATGTTCTTCCGCATAGGGCACTGGTTTCACACAGGACCAAGAGGCATCGTACCTGGAGGGGATGCAGGTGTTGCAACACCCACACTCCACCCAATGAAAGATTTCAACCCGCATCACTTCCCTGTAGTAGCTACAATAACACAATGACTCACCAGCAGCCATATTTATCTCAAAAGGAATTATTTCAAGTATTTTTTTACATATAAAGAAGGGAGGGGGGTCATCAAGAGATGAGAGATTGCATCACCTTTCACCATCATGTCAACTGTCTGTGAATTTGTCACATATTGTAGAGTGAAGAATTTATCAATGAAAATAGCGACACTGTACAGAAAAAAGAAATAAATCTTACCTCGGCGAACCTGTTTTATCTTGGGGCTCAGCATGGTTGCGGGTGACATCCGTGTGTCCAGACACAGTCATGCAGATGCCTCGCCCTTTTACATCCTTTTCCAGCATCTCTCTCCCTAGCATTCTCTCTAGCACTTGGACCGTTTCTGTATGATGCCAGGCACACTTACAAGCACTTAACCCCTCACTCTCCTATTCCCCCAATCTCTATTCCCACTGTTGCACAGGCTGTTCTTGGGTGCCTGGAGCACCGCCTACCATCCCTCCCTCCCTCCTTTGACTATACATAAATTCACTTTGGTCACTAATGTATTCTCAGTGACTCCCAGCAATTACTCGACAAGTCTCCATGATTGTGCCTCATCTCTCTGTTCTTCGCAAGAGGATATCATACAGCCTTCGAAAAAAATCTTGTCGACATAAATGTCTGACATCCTCTTGTCTCTCTGCCTCAGGAAGTAAGGCAATTTGATAGAGAAGTGAAAATTGCTGATTTTTCTATGCACGTACCGCATGTTTCTTCATCTGATGTTAATGTGAGAATTGTGAGAGCTGAAACAGAACCTTTCCAAACATTCTACATGTAACTATCATAGAAGTAAGTCAAGAAAAAAAAATCTTAAAGGACTCATGCCACACCTATTTTTTTTCAAGACCTTTAATCGACTTTGCAAGATAATTAATTTGTGTTGGAAATGCCTAGGATGCCCTTTTTGGCACATGTACCAGTTCCTATGAGTATTTGATATGTAGAAATAAGCTTTGCTCAGATTAGTAGTTAGTATGCTGTATCTCAGTGTTGATGCATGGTAAAGGGAGTGCTTTTATCCTGCGCTCTAGTGACACCTATCATTATGATCGCAGGAGGGTATTGGAAAAGTTTCTACCAGAGACCTGTGTCAACTCAAAAATGTTTCCTCGTCCAAACCACGACTCAAAACTGCATTCTGATTAACATTGCGTTTGTGAAGTGAGCTGAGCAGCAAAATCCACACGTGTTTACCCATCTAAAGGCGGCCATTTTGCCACTAATAGCCTCAGTCACATGACCAAACCCAGAAAACAGGTAATGATTGGCCTTTATCTAAGCCCATAGGCACTGTGATGTCATTTTTAGTTGACGACAAATGGCAAAATGGCTCCTCGGTGAGATTGCAATGAATGGGTAAACTTTGTTGCTTAATTCATATTTGACAAATGCAATATTAACCAGAATCCTGCGTTTGGACTAGTGGGGGCGCATAGAACATATTGTCAATTTTTTTTTTTTAATTTGACTTGCCCTATGAGTAGATTACATTGCAGTTTAGGATAATTCTTTCAAACAGTGCATGTTGGAATCTATACATGTGGTACCTCTGAGTCAAATCAGGTAATATGATAAATTCTGCAACCATGGTACCAGATGAGGACCATGCAGAACCACTACGATGAATAATGCAGATAAATTCATTCGGCTTCCATTAATATTTAGTAATTTATTGATGAATAGGTCTTGCTGTGAGGTTGTGTGTGATGTGTGTTGATGTAAATATGCTATCCAACCTGTTTCAGCTCAAATTACAACACTTTTGAAGATTTTGGGAAACAATCATTCTGTAAATGTAGTGGGAGACAAAAAAAAAAGGTTAAAGGTTTACCCTGAGATAAGTGCCTCAACTATGATCTCAAATTCGAGCACACTCTCACATTAGGGAAAAAAAAAACATTTTTAATTACTAAAAGCACACATGCAAACATTGTGACTTAATAGTTTTCACAAGTTCATTCAAATCTAATTCTTGCGAACAGTAACCCTTGCAGGCTTACATTTTTATCCATCATCCACAGGTGCAACTCAACAGTGCAAGAGAAAAATTAATTACAGTGACAATGCTACTTATGTGCTAAAATTGTAAAATGTATGGTACTGGGGACTACGTTAAAGTATATAAAAAGAACCTCAAGCACAGACAGCTGAAAGGAGGTCAGAGTGGAAATGAAAATGAGTGCAGCTACTTTTTATCATTACAAATAGTAAATCCTCTGCATTTACAAACACATATCGGGGCTGCCAACTGTTACGGATTGTTCATATTTTCTTACGAAAATTACTGAATGCTTAACACAGATTTTTGTGGATATTTTCAAAACTCCTAAGACACATAATTGCTCAAGCTGCTTGAAAACGAGCAAAAGGGAGTTAATAGATAATTGGCCCTTGATGGTTGAAGCCAGAGTGCAGCCGTCTTACGTTGTCACCATTACTCACAACCTGGTATTATTTCACTGAAAATGCTGTGATCAATTCGTCCTTTACACCTGGATTCCTGCATAGAGTAAGAGCCTCTAAAAGAACAAACTTTACCGTTTGTATCGACTATTCAGAGTACATTATCTCAGTATGATGAATTGCTTTCATTTCATTGTTGATAGTTCTGACATTGTGATGCTGATGAATCTTGGCGATACACCATCTAAGAAAAAAATTTAAAGTTTCATTATTACCGATAAAATGCGCATGTAGCGCTTCTCCCAGACCGCACCCTGTGATGTTTTCACTGCAGAGACGCCACAGAGAAATCAATGTATTCAATTTTGGGAGCTTAATGAGTGGCAACGCAAGATGGCCACCGGTGGCCTCACTTCTCGAGAGGGTGAGTAAGCAGCATTGTTAGTTTATTCAGATATTCATCAATATCCCCTGCCCACACGTATACTCTAACATGTTTAGTTTTGATGACGCACAGGTCAGATACATGTGACCTGTCCATTCAGACTGAGGTTGCCCTGCAAAAAATCTCGGACCACATATGAAACTGACGCAGGTCGGATTTGAAAAAAATGGACTGAGCCATTCCGACTGTCATAAAAATGATCACAATTCACATTTGCCTGCAGTCTGATTGGAGCCGAATGGAATATTTACTCAGTTCAGGCGATCAGTAAAAACATACAAGGTGTGGCAGTTTTAAATGTCAATCATGACTCTGTCATGTTTTGTCGGTCTGCAGCCCAGCCGTCTCCGTCCCTCAAGCAAAAACATCAGCACCGCCGCACAGCGCTGTCCAAGTGACCTGTGCTGCCTGACATCGCCACAGTGTCTGAAATAAGTAGTTGTTGCTATGGCGATGGCGTGAAACTGCTCTATCAGCAGCCACACCTCCCACAAGAGTGATAGGGTGTTCATAACCACCATCGCTGTGACCCAGAACTCACCCCCCAGGAACGTGAGCCACGATGACAAGTTGCTGGCAGACATCTTGTTGTACAGGTAACTTGTTGCCGTGGCAACAAACAACAAGTGCCATATCACCATGGAGAGGATGAAGAAGAGGAAGAGGCGGTGGTTCGCCTGTCCGATGCACCGGTTTAGGAAAAGGCAATGGTGGTCGTAGTGTTGAATGCACACATCACAGAGCTTGCAGTGCTTCGTGTAGTCGGGCTGGAACAACTGCGGGTGAAAAAAGACCCAGTAGGTGAGAAACCTAATCGTACAGAATAATCAATGTTTTATGAAGACGCAGCATTTGTTTTTGTCCCTTCTAAAAAAAAAAAAAGAGATCATGCTGTTTATTGATCAAGAGATTCATGTCACTGTGACCCGTGTCCAGTATCACGTCTTACCTCACAATAGGGACAGAACCTACGAGCGCTTTGATTCTTCTCTGCTAAGTCAGCGATGCAGGAGAAGCGAGGATCTGCATCTGCTCTGTCCAGTGTCCCGGGGTCCTGAGTCAGAACCTTACAGAACAAACTGAGGACAATGCAGAAGTGGACCGTCGACACCTGGACCAGGGCGCCGCTCAGGTGCACACATGTCATTTGGTTAAGGATAAGATTTTAGGTATGTACTCAACAAGTTATGACTGTTGCATAAGTAGTAAATAATTGTACAAAACGAAAGCCAAACATCCCGGTGATCGGACAATTCAGAATATCTTTCTCAAGTGCAACCAGTTCATCCAAAATATGCAAAATTGCTGTGAAAGGATATTAGGTGTTATTTTCCCATAAAAGCAAACCAGGGAATGGAGCAAGGCGGCTATGAGGCTTCCCAGATAAATGGGGTTGGGCAACCTGGAAGGAAGATAGCTGCTATCTGAACAAAGACATCCAACAACGCCATAAAATGTGTCGGAAACATCTCACATACTTGAAACATGACAACGTTTGTCAAACCTTTGATATGTGGCCATACGGTGGTATTGAGTGAAGATGCTTCTGGCCAGCCAAGGGAAGAGTAAGCCACAAAGGAGACCACCATAAGCTCCCAACATGGATGCGACCACAAGAATAGTGGCTCCACTCAGGCTTGGAAAAAACAGTGTCCAGTAGTACAAAACTGACATTCAGGGACATAAACAAAACACACACAAATGAAAGTATGCACATGTCTTTATAATTGTGTCCATTGTGCAAAACCTGATTCAACCACAACAGATTACCCACCAAGAGATTCTTTGGGCTTGTGGTGGATTGGCACATTCATGTACTGGCTCAGTAGTTTGGTGAGTTGTTGATGCCTGCAAAATAAAAGAACAGGACATAAATGTATGCATTGAACCCTTGCCTATTCGTGGTTTGCTATTCACAAAACTCAATTTATTTTTATCAGAAAAAAAACCCCACACAACAATTTTCAATTTTTTGTGCTATTTCTATGACACCCTGGAATCCCACAAGATGGTACCAAAGCCCTAGCTAAATAGAAAAAAAGTAATTGGTGTCAAGGAACTGTGTTAAAATGATGAATCTCGCCTGAGATACAAGCTTTGCATGTCGGGGAAGAGGTTGAGCCTGGTTTGTTAGTGCACGTTTTTGTATATGTGTACTTCCGGTTCATTCATCAATCCATCCATTTTTAACACCGAGGTTTTACTTCATATTCACCGAAATGTTTTCCCCCGTTTGCTGAGGTCCAGTGGTGTGAGGCCGCTGAGGTTTTTCTCATGAAGGATCCCGCACCCAGCCTTTTGCAGCAGGGTCCAGCACACCTCCACGCATCCTCGCTCGGCTGCTACGTGAAGTGACGTCGCCCCCTTTAGGTCAACAACATCCACTGCACAACGCTGAAACACAGGATCAACAAAGCAAATGGCCCAAGTAGTACAATTTGGAGTCCAACAAAAATAAATGCGAGACATGAGCACATCTCTTGGGTGTTCAACAAAACCTCTGAAATCAACCACACAGTGTTGTTTTGTTTTTACGTCTTTTTTTTACAATGTCACCGTAAAACAATACACTCAAGACCTTCGTTGTCCAAACATGCCTGTCCTATGAGATTAACACCCATGATCTCGCCACTGTGAAGGACACGTTCAAACCATTACCCCAAATTTCTCTGGGTGAGTACACTCAGGATCGTTTTTTTTTTCTTTCAATCTTTTAACAAACGTATGATCTGATGTTGGATGTATGTAAATATTGTATGTAAGAGTTTGGGATTGTGAACGTATAGATAATTTTAGTATGGCTAATTAAACCATTGGATGCAGAAGAAAGTGTTTTGTATGTAAGACTAATACTGTCTGTAATGATTACTCATTGCGGTTTTTATGCGTTACCTGGTCTCTGAGGAGGTATTGGACCATATCTGTGTTGCCCGTAGATGCCGCCATGTGAAGTGGGGTCACCCGGTGTATGTCTGTGTCTGTGAAACGGAACATTTCTGTCTCCCACAAATAGTGCACTGCAACACTGGGAAAGGTAACTCATGGTCAATGCATGCCGGAACTAGAGTATTAAAATGTGACCATTTTGACTTTTGTTTTTTATTTCACCCACATGCTGCCGCCTGTCACGGCATGATGAAGAGAGGATTTTCCTTGGTGATCTAAGACACGCAGGTCAGCTCCATGCTTGATCATTTTATGAATGATGTCAATGTTTCCTTGCCTGTTAGGAATCATGATAAGATCACCAGTTTTTCAAAAGAAAATAACTAAAGATCAGACACCTGGATTACCTGCACGCAAAATGAAAAGCTGACTGTCCTGCATTGCAGGTCAGGTTGGGGTCTGCACCGTTGCTGAGGAAAAGGTCAACCAGGGAACAGTTACCATGAAGGGCAGCGTAGTGCAGTGGAGTGAAACCACCCCAGCCTGGATGAAGGTAAAAAGCACACAGATTTGATAATTGTATACAAGTTATTATCATACTGACGCTTTATGGATGGGTATTTAATTTCTTTACATATCTTCAATGAAAACCCATGCCTAAACGTTTGACCAGTAGTGTGTATTACATTGGTTTTAATGTACAGTACTTAATAAACTAAAGGTGAATAATATCAAAGTAGCGCCCCATCCTTTCATTTGTATGTGGCCTTACAAATATATGTGGAAAAGGTTCGGACATCCCTTGTCGAGATTCACATTATCTCAGAGGACAGTGGTGTGTGATGGCACATTAATGAATTCATGAATACCAACAAGAGCTCTTCTGTAAGGACTTGGGCTTAGAAATTGTAGGGTGACAGAACGAGTCCTGTGGTGGGCAAAGGGAGAAAGAGAATATTGGATGTGTGAGCGCCGCTAGTCTGCTTCCTGACTACTGTACTGTACTGTAGGGATGGCCTTGAGCAAAACACCGAATCCAGCTCAAGTAATGTACCAGTGTTTGTGCGTCCCTTAGCTTGACATTTCTCGTTCTTCGTTACCACATGTGGTGTGCAAGAGAGTAGGCATATTATTATAATTACTGTTAAACAACATAGACCATTTAAAATTGTTTTCATGGATAATTAAAGATCGGACACGTTTATTTGACCGTTTTATCACGGTAAATTCTGATTACAAAAATAACTTTCACAAAAATACACCCACACAAACAAACAAAAAAAACAAACAAATGAAGTTGATTTGTTTTGTGCTTACCTTTGTGTATGAGAACTGAGCGGTCATTTTGAATGATGTCTTTGCACTGCTCAAGGTTTCCTGTCTGTACAAAGTCAAAAATGCCTTCGTTACTCAGGGAACATGAATGCATCGGCTGCATCCTTGTGACTTCACATGTGCAGATCTGACTTCTTATTCTATTTTTACAGAAGAAGTTATATTAAATTAGCATCTTCGACAAATTGCGACTTCATATTTTTCATGCAAAATGAAGTGACGGGAAAAAAAAACAATTTGCGACGACCAGACGCCCATTGAACCGAATGTTTCCAGACACTGACCGACCACGCCCCAGGCACTTCATTGGTTGAAGCCTCCCACATGACTAGAGATGGTAGGAAATGAAACGCAGAAAAGGGACACGAAACTAAATGTTTTACATACGTACTTTCGTTTGTTAGTTCATAGAGGAATATATATGTCTCGTATAATTAGATAGCATATGTATGTTGTTTTAAGTCATTTAATTATTTCGGCCCAGGTTTGTGCTCCAATAGGTGGCGGTAATGCTCCATACCACAGCAATCCGCCCTTTACTATAACTAAAAGAAAAAGAAGCAGGCTAGCCACACAACATGCTATATGAGTTCCTGCTGTACATCAGAGGGCTATGGTATTAGACTCTTTGTTGTTGGCTCGAAGAGAAAACTACTGTAATTGATTTTAATTGTATTAATTCCTCAAAATTAAAAAAAAAAGATATACTCTGGTTCTCCTTCTTAATAAATGTGCCTGTGATAAATATTTGTATTGTATGTTTTGAATTTATCTCGTCATCTCATCTCAAATTAACACCCAACGACATTTAACCATCAACGATTTAAAAGAGTTCTTGTACACGTTCCAAACATTTTTTTTGTGTTTCTACCTCTTCTCTCGTCTGAGAGCGGTAGCGGTAATAGTATTTCCCCACTAGATGACACTGTTTGTTAGTTTTGGTAGTCGTCAGAAAAGCACAGAACTCCTACTCTGGCATCCCTTGACTGGCTCCCGATACATACATTTTAGAGCTCTTTTTAAGATCCTATTACTGTATTTGTTTTTAAAGCCTGAAATGGCCTCCCCTCACCTTACCTCTCTGAGCTCCTCCGGCAACTGCCTGAGGTTTTAGGTCTGCACTATAAGAGGCACTGAGAACTAAGCGCAGGCCCAGAGGATGTCTTCGTTATTAATGTATTGTTTTATTGTTTGTTGTTACATTTTTTACATATGGTCCGTATACACATCTGAACTTTTTTTCAGTTTTACCCCATCTATAAATGACTCATCCCATCTGTTCATTATAAAAATCACAAAGGCTGGCCATCCCGATTCTAATGCCTATGCTAAAGTATAAATGGTAGATGTTTTTTTTCTTGTAATTCTATCCATCTCTTTTCTCTACTGTTCGCCACAAGGGTTAGAGGTTTAAGGCTTACCATACTGACTTTGGACGAGAAGCGATGTATACCCTGGACTGGTTGCCAGCCACTCGCAGGGCACAAATAGGCAAACAACCATTCACAATCACACCTGAGGACAATTTAGAGTCTTCAACTAACCTAAGAAGTATGTTTTTGGAATTTGGGAGGAAGCCGGAGTACCAGGAGAAAACCCACGCAAGCATGGGGAGAACATGCAAACTTCTCACAGTAATTCCCCTTCCAAATTTTTTTTAATTGAAAGCCACGCTTGCTTACTCATGGGTTGCTGTCCTAGTATGTCATGTCATGGCAGCCAGATCTGGCAGTTCTATAAAAAGCTCAAGCGACTACCGAGCTGTGGTAGGAGGGCCTCATCCAATTGGCCCAACAATACTTTTTCACTTCTGCTTCTCTTGGGTAGTCAGGAGGCACATGACCTGATCCAGCCGATGTGAGTTATTCCGCATGTTCAGAGTTCATTCTACTTGTTGCAGATTAGTGAGGGCGGGCGGTTTTATAGGAGGGTTTACACAGCACAGCACAGTGCAGTAATCGTCATGTTTTAGCAGGTCTCTGCTCGCCTTTGCTATTGACATGGAAACGTGGACAGAGTAGGAACTCAGCTGGACTCCCACAAGGTACTTTCACAGAAACCTGTTAAGAGCGTGGAACGTCACACATGGCTCTCACACAAACAAAGGTAAGAACTTGTGTTGTGTATTCTCTCGGTTATGTTTCAATGAAATGCTGAGAAGAAAGTGTGCATGCATTCTCCACTCACACGTACACTGAAACAGAAGCTTCTCACATGAGTGATGTTAAATAATCAGCGTATTCGTGAGGAATGTGAGCTGTCTTTATGTACAGTCCACCACTTCCTTCTTTGAAAATCACATGCCTGTTAATAGAAAACACTCATCTGCCTGCTGCTGTACAATCAAACCTTTCGAGTTGCTTCTCAATTTTTACCCTAAATCTCAATCCAAGAACTTCCTTCAATTTATTTGAAAGCTCACAGCAACAATTGCCAAATTGCTGTGTACTTTAAATAAACATTAAACTTCACAGTTCCAGGCAACCGAGGCCTCACTGACGGGGCACACAAGGTTCATTTATTGTAACTGAAAATACATTTGCAAACTGAGTTCAGAACATCCTGAAAGATGACCAAGTAAAGACGAGTGCCTCTCTGTTAGTAATGTTTATCTCAATTTTCAGTAAGACCACCATTTTTAGAGGATTTTGGGGTTTTGTAATCAATGTTGCTATTTTTGCTTGTTTTGTGTTTCCAGTTATTGTGAATGGAATTGAGCCAGTCACAAATTTTATGCAGATCTGGGTGAATGCCACGTTTAGATGGCACATGACTGCTAGTGCTCTTCTGTGTGAGGACATTTTTGCTGCACATTTTTCTTATTGGGAAATGATGCGTGTCAAGTGAATTTGATTAAGTGAAGAGAATTTTTCAAAATGAGATGATGGGAGAGGCTGTGGATTTCTGAATGTTGTCTTTGTGTTCCCCTACAGGATGCCGGCATAAAAGTGGAGAGGGTCAATAAAGAAACAGGCGAGCTGAGTGCTTCAGGGGAATTATCAGTCTCTGTGGAGTTGGATGTGAAGAAAGCGGTAGTCCCCTGTCTGGACCCTCTGCCCTCTGACTTGCTACGTGAACAACTGCACCAACTTCAGATTTACCAATGCTCAAGTTTGGACCACGAAGGTGACCCGGCCCTTTTGGAAGAGAGGCATGAGCATCTAGTCAGAGTCCTGCCTCTCTACATACAGGTATTAACCAGACTTACCGGTACATATTCTCTTTCCCTCGCCTGTCAGCCAAGTGCTTGTCAATATGCAAAGTGCATGAAGGAATTATTACTGTATAGAAACGTTTCAAGTCTTAGTGGTGTTAAGAAGCATTGTTTCAAAGGTTAAAGTAACAAGAGAGGATTATCGAATCAATCCAGATAACCAAAGGTTGACAGTCAGATGTTTGGCCTTTCGCCGATCCCATCACTCAGCCCTTAAACAACATGTTTGGCTTCCGTGTATTTATCTTTACCGTTTGCTCTATTGTCACACGCAATTCAAGTGTGGAGAGACGTTTACAGTGGAACATTCGCGGTCAACCAAAATTTACTGAAAGATTATGAGTTCAAACCATCATGTGATGATGTGGGTTAAAAAAAAAAGTGTGATGATCCGGCTTTATTGCAACCGAGGAAAGTATCTGGCTGCTCAGTACCACATGACCAAACGATCCAGCCATCCATTAATCCACAGTTGGGTCACCCAGTTGGGTCACCCGGGTGGTAGGGTGCTCTCAGTATGAATCCAAGCCAATTGCAGGGGAGCGATTCACACCTGTGTACACTTTAGAGTCTGACTAACCTCAGAACTGTGAGGACGAGGTTCTAACCCTCGTCCACTGTGTCACCATGACCAAAGCAGATAACTCAATTAATATAGGCCGACCTCCACGATAATAATTCTTACTGTGCAACGGGACTTGTTTGAGCCTTTCCTTAGAATCATTCGGTGTTAGTTTGCATGCGGGTGTGCCTCATTTAAGCCTCATGACCAACATTCAGGGATTTACATAACCTCAACCTTGGTGAAGTACGATATCCTCTTACGGAAGTGAAAGTGAACACAGTGCCAGCTGGTTACTTATAATGTACCACCTCTGAACAAAGCACCATTGTTTGGTTGCATCTTGTTAAGTGAGGGCAGTGAAAACGTCCATCTAATTCATATAAATAGTTACCCGTTCCCTGCGACCCTTGTGAGGATAAGCGGATCAGAAAATGGATTGATGGATGGATAATTATCTGTTGTGTGAGTGCGTGTCATCAATGTTATAATAGGCTGTCTTCTCTTGATGGTAGGTATGTGAAGAAGGTGGAGGGCTTGAGGGGTTGGACTTAAAGGGACTTGCAGTGCTCACCTCTGACGCCTTCATCCTGAACATCCACAACAGGCTTGCAGAAAGGCCTGCGGGTAAATCCCTCTCACATCCTCCCCCTACTCCCTCCAACACATGGCCCATCATAATTAAGTGGTGATTTTGGGACTTTCGACCTCACTCTTTACTTCTGCTTTTTTATCTGTGCTGTCGTTCCTATCCACCAAGCTGTATGGCCTTTTACGATTAAATTTCACCCATGCTCCTCAGAGTAGAACATCATTGCACATACTTGCTATATTGTTACATTATGTACAGTATAGGCAAAAATAATAAAAGTGGGCCTAATGTTAACAACATTCTTATTTCCTGCATGGTGGACAGAAGAAGGCCAAGAAGATTTGGGCTGATACAACTACATGTAAATCTAGAGTTTCATTACTGTCGTATTGGGTGTATCACAAGTCCTCACTATATCATTACACATCACTGTCAATAATATGATACTATTATACAAACAGTTGCTTCCATTTTCAGCCCACCATGTGTCCAAATACTTTTTTCCACGTCCTGCAGGTTCTTGTTCTATTGTCAATGTGACCACTGTCTCTGTATAAGTGCCCCCCCCCTCCCCACACAGCCCCCATTGCTTTTGGAATGAATGCTGTTTTGAATGACCGCTTAACAATGTGCCGTTATATTCATCTCGCTCACACAACAATAGGTGCTACTGTGCTGCTGTTTTTTGGACATTCCAGTTATTAATATTATTATTATTATTGTTATTGTAATTTTATTTGATGTTTTCCACTAAAAGAACATGCTTGCGTGCTATTCATGTGGCACACTGAATTGTTTGTGTTCCCAGAGAATGCTCGGGAGGAAGTTGTGCGATTCTTCCAGACGGAACACGAGCACACAAGCTGTCCAGGATGGCTGCTGCTAAAATCTCTGTTGCTATTAACTGCTGACACCTCAGTGAGTTTTTTTTTTTGAGTCCCCTCTTTTGCCCTCATCATCTAACACAGTGTTCCTCACTGTACTAGATGAAAAAAAATGTCCATTATGTGTACATATATGATCTTCATTGTAGCATCACAGGTCTTCACTCAAATCAAATCCATTACAATATTTTATCAGTTAACTTGACCAGTGCATTTATTCACTTCAAAAGTTTCCATTTCTTAACACGACATTTGTGTTTGTAGGTTTCATCTCTCAATCCAGGACTTCCTGCCGTTCTTGTGAAATGTTTGTACTTGCTCGTATGCATCCCGCCCAAGGATGACTTAAACATGAAAGAGAGCTTTCAGGAGTCTCTAACGCAGGTGAACATGACTTCACAAACACACTTCCTGACATGAGTGTGCTTGTGTGACTTCATAATGTGCCTCAAACCCATCTTTTTTTAGGTTCTCCTCCAACTATGTAGGCAGCCAGTCAATGTGGAGCGTCTGGTAGAGACCCAGGAGCTGCAATGCCTTATCATAGGGCTTACATCACTTTGGGACCAAACCAGCATCTCGTGGAGGCATCAGGCCTCGCGCGTCCTAAGAGCGGTTTCTGCTGTGGCCACAAGCAACACTGTTCCTAACCTCCTTGGTGAGCCAAAAATGTAACTTACTGTCTGCTTCCATTTGGATTGAAAATGATTAAATACTGTACATCCTAAGACAGGCGTCACAAAAAGTGGATTCATTTGTTTAAATGGTAAAACAAAAAAAGTATTTATTCACACTAGTACAAATTTATTGTTAAAGTGATTAGTTCTCCAAAAACACAAAACCGCATTTCAGATTCGGGATTTATTGCAAGAAACATGCACTTGAGGTCTCATCTGGCATCAATTGGGCACTGAATTATACTGACATTTTTTTCCTTCCAAAACTGAGCAGAATTTTATTCCTCATTCATATTTGTGTCATTTAAAGTATTCCATCCAATATGGCATTTCAGTGAAGCCATTTGCGATCTCTCAGGTGAAGTGCTATATTGTTCGATGTCGTAGTTTTGCTCATAAGTAACCTTGAATTTTAAATGAACATTTTACACATGAGATTCACAATATCTTTTTCTCCTTCTTCTTTAGAGAAGAACTGCGTACGCATATGCATCCAGAATCTGTCGCGCATCAACTCCGAGGTGGCAGGCCCGCTATTAGCTGAGGTGGCTGTGGCCGTGTTCAGCTTCATTCGAGACACATATCCGCTCAATCCAGCTCTCTTCATCGAGTTTGACTCCCACAATGGCTACAAGGCGCTTGAAAACATTCTTAAACGGTGAGATCGTGATCATGTATTTCAGCCCATGTTTGGCTTATTTTAGCCGAGATCAATTCCACATTACTAACATAATCTCAAGGTGTAAAATAAGACTATCTCACACATTTGTATTATGATTTGCCCTTATAGTTCTTCTTTTCGCATTTTTTTTTTCTATTGCTGATCATTCCGCAAAAGTTGTGAAGGAGGCGTGCCAGAGGATCAGTTCCACTATGTGGAGGAGCTGCTGGCGCTCATTGCCTCGTTCACGCTGCTCGGCAAAACAGAGCTCAAAGTGGCTCTTTGTGTCAGTCACCCTCAGCCTCCCGGCTTTAAATTTGAGCCGCCCCTCAACGAAGGTAAAACTCAACGTCACCGCTGGTCCCGCTTTGTCGTCTTCCAACTCGCGTGCTCAAAGCCCATCATTTCATTTGCTCACTCGATATTTCTTTTCCACTGTTGCAACTCCTACCTTGACTCCACATTGCCACCACCTGCACCCCACTGTGCCAAGCAGTGTCCCTCCGCTTAACAGGAAGCTGAGGTGATTATGTCTGGGATGATGAAGTGGAGGCTTCCCTTATAACAATGTTAGAATGCCCCACATCTATTCACCACTGGACCAACAACAAGCGACCATCTATCATGGAAGCACACACACCAGCAGAAGACTCAGAAATTTGATGCCCATAATAAACACCTACACACACGCACACATTGAGCAGCCATCCATCACATGAAGGAGAAACTCTCGTTACAACACAGGACTCATGGAGTCTTGTGTTGATCTTGTTTGGGTTTGATGCAATTTAACTTAAGCGTGAACATGAATTCTATTACTAAGCAGGTCTGTGTTTATCCACAACACACGCGAGTGTGTTTTCTGGCTAAATCTATTCCCGGTGCATTTCATGTTCAGATTTTGACAAGGTGGCAAACAAAGTACATCAAGGCAGATTATGCTTTTTAACATTTTGTATTCATACATATTATGGTGTTTGTTTTCAATCTATTCATGGACTGTATGTGCAACTTGATTTGTTTGCTATATTGAGGGTGTGCTTGATGTCAAACGTTCTTTGTAACTTATCGCTTGTGTTTTCTCGATTAAATTGACCATACCAGAGAAAATCTTCCAGAAGGATTTTTGTCATTGAACCTTTTGACAATATTAACCTTAATCATTGAAATAAAAATGACATAACTACTACAGAGGCTTTTTTTTTTCTTGATTCTCAACTTTTTATTTCAGGTTCATCAGTCAAGAACGTGCCCGCCTTCCATTTGCTGCAGACCACTTTGCTGCAATCTGAGGATTCACTGCTGTGCTGTCAGATCCTAAGAACCATTCAGATGATTTGGGAGCTCGACAAAGCCAATTTTTTCCTCTTGGAGTGGACCTTTCAGACGATGGCCCAACTGGCCGCATGTGTGTGCCACAAACCGGCTGCAGTCCAAACGATGTTCTACTCAATGCTCGAGATGGTACAGTAGGTCATCTCACACGATTCTATATACGGGTTTTCGCCGCAAGTACTGATCCAGTGCTCGGTCTCCTGCAGGTCATCTTCAAGCTCAACTACATCCCCCATGAGGCATTGCGTGGAGTGCTGGGCATTCTGAAGCAGAGTTGGTCAGGGTTACTGCCTGTGGTGGGAACACAGTTTGGAGTAGCAACTCTTACAAGTTTTCACAGGTAAAAACAGTGCTACTTTGGAAAAAATACAATTATAATGTTTTGGGACAAAACTGTAAATCTAACAAGGGCCGGCAGCCTGTGAAGGAGAAAGGTAGTTTTTGTTTGTTTTTTTGGGGGGGGAAAAAAATTTGAAAAACAAACTTTCTAATTAGAATTTTTTTAAAAAATGTCATCAACCCTTTCATTTCACCTGCTTTGCAGGGAACCCCTTCATTGATTGGCTGACAAGTTTCATTTAAACATATCCACCAATAAACTTGTGTGGGTTGAAATTCCGAGGGACTCCCCAAGTAAACAAATTACTGTAACGCTTCAAATGTCACTTGCACTAAAAACTTAATGGAACATTCTTCTTGAGAGGAGCAGGAGAATTGGTCATGTACTTCAATTGTTTTTCTGGAATTTATTTGTTAAGGAGCATTTTAGAGGCATTTGAAGTGGTCATTCCATGTTTTTTCGAATATTACACAAAGATGGCGGCCACTTGTCCCTTTCGTAGTTCCGAGAAGGGCTTGCACAAAACCCACACCTCAGGCCTGTCTAACACAGCTGATTTAATCTGCAGCAGAAAAGAAGATGCTGAACCAGTAGGCTCCAATTTTGAAGTAAAAAGTATGAAATGATTTTAGGAAAAGGCATTTAAGGGCAGCTGTGGCATAAACCTCATATTTGGTGGTGGTCTAATGAATGTGTTAAACACTTAGTATCGGCTGTAGTTAGAAAATATACTTAAAATATGCTCCACGCCCGCAGCGCTGCTTTATCGGCTGTAAAATGTGGTTACATCACTAAGTAGTTAATGTGCTCATTGAGAACCTTGGACACTCACCAGGAACAAAATTAGGTCCACCTCCACAGCTAATACTGAACATTATTTTTCTGGTTTACTTATTGTAACCAGTACATTCCAGGGTGTCCATAGACATAAAATTTCATTCAGTTTTTTTTTTTTAAATTAACAAGGCAGACACTCTTAAATAAAGACCTTAACCTTTCTTAAAAAAATGACACTATAAAGTCTTTGGTTTGGCTCCCTTAAATCTGCAGCTAACCTGCCGTAGTTCAGATTTGTAGAAATTGATTGTCGCGTTGTATACTACCAGTGCAGTTCTGCAAACTGCAACCAGAATAATAATAACATCACAGCCATTTTTGAAAATGGAGATGTTGGTCTCCTGTGTAGGATGACGATGCACAATGGCATGTTTGCGGAGGTGCTGAGTGACTGGGGGCTCTTGGAGTTGCTGCTCGGGGAACTTCGCAGAAGAGCAAAAATCATCCGGAAAGCTGGAGTTGTCGCCTCTCCTCAATTAGGTAGGAGACATCACATGTGACTCACCATTCATGTGAGTGCGCTTTGCAGCCACCTTCAATAATGATTCACTGCATGTGTCTATTATTATGAGTCATTTTAACTTCGAAATGGGAACTCATGAGGATGTCATCTATGAATCACTGGTGTTTTCCTTAGATGCAGAGCAGCTGCCGTGCATAGATGACCGCGAAAAGTTCCTCACTACTTGCATGCTGCAAGTTGTGTCTACCCTTACTCTTCGCTCAATCAAAAACACAGGTAGAAAATGGTCCACTCACCCCCCTTAAACGTAACTTTTATTTGCTTTTTTGGGGGGGTGGGTGGGGTGGGGTAAGAAAACCCCTTTTGAATGTGTCTCAAAATGGCCACACATCACCATTTTTTTTTTTGTATGATCAATTATTCAATCGCTGATTACAGCATATCATCTCGTCTGTGACAGATTGATCGATTAATCATTAGGATTTAAGGATTTTCACTCAAAACCTTTCAAAGGTCATCCACAAAGATAGTGCTAAACACGTAATGTAGTGCGAAAAACACACCAAGGGCGCTGGATGCATACACTTCATTTTATTTGATTTTGATCCGACAGCGTCAATTCAATTCTTATTCAGTGATGATGTGACGGTGAATGGTTGATCTCTCTGTCTGCCCTATGATTGACCCGTGATGAATCCAGGGTGTTCAACGCCTTTTGCCATTTTGTAAAGGCTTCAGCTTCCTGCAACTGGAAGGAAGATCAGCTGTATAGATATGGATGGATTGATTTTTTTTTTAATCATTTTAATGCAGTTGTATATTTCTATTAGAATTGTATTCACTCCATTTTTTTTAACTCGCCCCCTTTGCCAATTATTTGCTTATGTTTCAGTTTCAGTGCGAGAGCTTGGTATGGTTCCTTACATTAAGCTCTTCCTGGACGAAGCTCAGTATCGAGGTGCCACTCTGTGCATTTTGGAGCATCTTGCCGAGTTGAATCCAGAGGAGTTCATGAGTACTGCTATAGGAGCCCTCTGTTCTTCCACGCAACACGAATTGGCTTTGAAACGGGACCTGTTGCAGGTACTCGCGTCGAGCATTCACCCAAATACATATCCTGAGACACCCGTCCGTCTTTGCAGTGATCTCAGTCTTCATCTTGCATCAAATCATAACAAACTGTAATGCTCTTAAAATATAATTAGCAAGTGAATTTATTTGCTCTCCATGTGGGATGCTGATTACATTATTGATAAAGCAGATTGATTTGCTCAACCAGGTTTAGCTGTTAACTTTGGACCGATTTGATTAGCTCAGTAGTATTGTGCGGCGCTGCTTTCGGATCGGCGAATGGGCCTGAGATCTGATTAGGCTTAACGAGGTTACACACCTACTGTATGTGTCTGATTTTTATAGATGGCAATGAGAGGCGCTCTTACTTGCAGATATTGTGTACGTGTCGGCCGGTGTGTGATTTTTGTGCTTGTGTGCTGTTTGTGCTAACGCGGTTAAAGCAGGTGGCAATCAGATTGGCTCTGACCTGGGTTGCCAAGTGTTCCGAGCCATTGTGATTACTCCGGTTTCACTTAATCGCATTTGCCCCTGCGTTGTGCCTCACACTTTACCTACCTGATGGATTAGCTCTCCAAATTGAATAAAGCTAATGTGATTTAGTTGACCTCCAAAAACTATTACCTGAAATGATTTATGATAGATCTATATGTTTCATCTATTTTTCATCACATTGTTTTTATTGACTGCAGCTCATTTTGAAAGCTTTTTCTGTCTTTGTGTCTACCAAAATATTCATCCACCCGCTCATCTTTTTTTTTTGTCAACTGTCTCGTGGATGGATGTCAGTCTATATTGAAGGTACTGGAGAGCCCAAATAGCTTGGACGCCTTCAGACGGGCGGGCGGCTTCACTGGATTGCTTTCACTTGTGCTCGATATGGAAGGTGCCCTGGCCGACCCTCCCCAGGGAGAAGTGTGGCAGTCCGTGGGTCATCAACCATTGGTCGATCTCCTCCTTCTCGCCCTCCACATCTTGGCCTCCGCCGTGCATCTGCATGCGGTGAATGCACACTTTTTTCAGACTGGCGGCTTTTACGAGAAGCTGGCTGAGGCTCTCCTCCAGCTGGGATGCTTCCACTCTGAGAGGAGCAGGTGGGAGGCAGACGAGGGATGCTTTATCAAGAGTGCAGAAGACCACCAGCCTCCTGGAAGAAGCTTCGATCAGTTTGTTGAGTTAGCACAAGGGGCGACCTCATGTCACTCCTCCTCGTCTGACAAACTTTCTGTCACTCTTCGGACTTGCATCAGGCTCCTTTCCTACCTTGATCACTTTGCTACAGGCCTCTTCTCCCCTCTCGATTTGAATTTTGGCTTAGAACTTGGGAATTTGTGTGACGGCGATGGAAAGATGAATTCATTATCACCACCAGTCCCCATGGGGCCAGTCCAGCAGTCTATGGAGGAGCCGCCCGGGAGTTCTAGAACCACAGGAACCAGCATATCCACAGTTTTAGAGTCCCAGTCGAGGTGCTTCTTTTCACTCACATGCCATGCACAAGTTGTTGCAAGAATATTTAACGTGCATTAACAAGATTTTCTCTTTGACATACAGTAGGTTCACTTGTGATCATGTTATCCTTCACCCCGGAGCTATTCGTGTCATCATGACTCTCCTTCCATTCATCTTTACGCCCGAGGACATACAGGTATTTGTTGAAGCATGATGTCATAAGGCCCTCGACGTTGATACTTATTCCCATTCTTTCTTTCTCAGCTGTCAGTGGAGATCCAGCTCGCCGTGGCAAACCACATACAGTCAGCGGTCAAATCGGAGCGGAATCGTCAGATCATGTGTGAGGGGGGGCTTCTTTCTACGCTCTTGACTCACTGTCACAGCATGCTGCTCACACCAAATGACCCGTTACATCTAACGGTGACACGGATCCTGGAGAAGCTTTCCTCCCAGGCCATCACACCTTCTGAATTCAGGTTAGATACAGTACGTTATACCCAAAATAATTTTTCATTTTTCCCAACATTGAGCACAGAATATCTGATCACTTTATTTCTGTCCCTTTTCAGGAAATTTCTGTGCTTAACAGGCCCTCTTATGAGCTTGGCAGACGAAGCCGGAATGCCATCAAAACCAGACTTCCCCGCAACAGGAGAAGAAGCTGGTGCTGTAATTTTGTGAAAATGACACTCTCGTTTTTTTGTTGTTGTTTTTTTTTCAATAGCACAAATTGACTTCACCACCATGTACCACATTACCTCAAATAGTAGTCGTCCCTGCAGTAGACAGTATGTCCCAGTTAGTCACAGAGTGCATAATCCACTGAGATCCATAAACGGCTACTTTTTTCCTGAACAAGAAAATGTTAGTTTCACATATCTCAGTTAATAGGCACTATTAGTCACACACAGACAATAAGTAGTTAACTCCTTAGCCCACTTGAACTCCTTTGCTAACCAAAACAACAGCATTGAAGAACACAAACTCTTTCAGATGAGTTAAAGAGTGGCTACTGAGTTACATATTGTAAAGTAGCTCGATAAGCAACATCAACATCATTTCACGGTCACCTAAACCACACATTCACTCAACAATATAAACACACAGTAAAACCAGATTTTTTTTTTTCTTTTCTTCCAGATCTCACCACAAAGGCAGACCCAACAATAGGGTCTTCATCTAAGACACGAAAGCGGAACTTCAGCCTGTTACAGTCTACAAACTCCAGCAAATGTTTTGCCGGTGCCAACATTCCCGCCCACCAGATCATCAGTGTGGTATCAATGACATCACCACGCGCCTTTCGGCCGCATCAGCTCTCCACCACGCCAGCCTTTGTGGAGTTTGACATGAGCGAGAGTGGCCATGGGTGAGTCACAACCTGCTTATTGATAGCTTTTCATCAAATGTATTACAATTTGTCTAATTGATTATCGTAAACGCTGCAACATCGTTGTCCTTTACAGCTGCCTTTTCCTCCCTTCGCTGGCCACAGTGAAGGGAGTGACAGCCGATTCTATCTCAACTGGTGGAATAGGAGGAGGTAAGAGTGCAAATGTTCAACCCATGCATGTACTGTATTCATAAATCGAAACAAGATGTCTTGTCATCACTTTCCTTCTATTTCCTTAGACTGCCGGAGTTTCCCTCCCACAGCCGGGCTTTCCTTTTCCTGCTGGTTTCAGATCAACAGGTTTAGTTCAGCGTGTGATTCGCACCCAATCCGACTACTAACAGTCGTTCGGCATATGTCACGGACGGAGCAGCAGTATATCTGTTTGTCTCTCTCCTTCTCAGCCTATGATGGCTGTCTGGTCCTCTCCACTGAAGAGGAAGCTTTTACTTATTTAGGTAAGAAATGTATGAATTTGGATGATTTGTAACATATACTACACACCTTAAAAATAGCTCTACAAAACCGTGCATATAAACATGGTTCAGACATCAGTCTTGTAGCGTAGTTCCATCACCCGTTTTCACCGTGGAACTTGTTTTGTTTGAATGGTTTTCTTGTCTTTGAAATACAGATATGATGGAGTCAGAGGTGAGTACCCCAACCTCTTTGCCCAACTCACTGAAGTTCCGTTGCTCCAGCTTGCTGGTCCCGGGTCAGTGGCATCATCTTGTTGTGGTCATGGCCAAAGATGTAAAGAAGAGTTGCGTGGCTTCCGCCTACTTCAATGGCAAAGTACTGGGGACTGGAAAGGTGTGAAGACTAAGAGAGAGCCGTATGTAGAGAGCTGATATGACCTATTTTAAATTAAACATACTCGATGTTCTCATTCAGATGAAATATATTCAGCCATTTCCTGGCAAGTGTGTCTACATGGATCCCACGGCTGTTATTGATGTGTATGCATTGATTGGGACGCCCACTCTTTGGAAAGACCACGCTGCTCTAGTGTGGCGTATTGGACCAGCTTACCTTTTTGAGAAGGCTTTGAGCGCTCAGTTTGTGGGTGTCATCTACTCTCAAGGCACCGTCTATCTGGGCAACTTTCTGGCCTTGTGCAACAAAGGCAAGTGCATGACATTGTGTCGGTTTATTACAGGTTCTCTTTCTTGATTAACTTCTTACTGTGCAGAAATATGACTTATTTTTTGGTATATCATGACTGATGGTCAAAGTTGGTACTTGGTACATAGAATAGCATCAAGCTCTTTTCAGCTCCAATGTGAAAATGTGGATTTTTTTTTTTTCATAAAAACTAAATTGTGGTCTTTAAAGGCTAGCCCTGCATTAGACTCATTAAGTCAAAAGGAGATTAACTTTTTTTTCTTTTCTTTTTGAAAGCAACAGGCGAGTAGGGCGACAAAAGGGCACAACTACTTGAGGCAACAGTTTATAGCATCAAATGCATGCTTGTACAATTTTTGATACAGTTTGGTGGAGAGCGAAATTCATTTAAACAAACGCATTTACACTGGTCCGAAATGAGCAGTCGGCCCAGCATTTGTACTGCACAATAAATGAACAATCAAGGAAAAATCTATTGAGATCAGAGTTAGATTGGGATTATGTCCCGGATTGTAATATTCTTTTTATCTCCTTTATTCCCATACTTTTGATTTATGACACTGAATAGGCTCCAGCCTGTTTTTTCTTTCATTTGTTTACCTCGTAGAACTGCTTTTTATCTCCATCATTTATTCCCAGATCCAGAAACAGAGTCTTTCCCTCTCCCGTTGGTTCCTGAGGAGAGGATTACCTTTGGCATCAACCCAGCAGTTTCCACATTAACAAATGTTGTGCGCATCAGAGAGAACTACAACGAGGTGGACTGCAGACTGATTGCTAAAGAGGTGCGGCCAGATCTATCTTTAATACCCTTTTGCTTTTTAAGTACATTCTAAAAGTCGTCCATCTAATTCCAGCTAGGGATAACCTCTAGAGACCAGTCCACTCCAGTGTTCTTGGCTCATAACATCAGTCACCACCTGAGTGGCACTGCACGCACTATAGGAGCAGCACTGATTGGACATTTTGGTGAGTAATGCACGTGATATATTAATCAGATATATATTATTTTGATGTAATGTGTCCTGAATTCATGCAAGTACTTTTTTAAGAATATTACCGTTTTATCGTAGGTGTCCGCACATTCGTTCCCAGAAGTGCCGCTGATGGTTTTCTGTACGTGGGCGGGCCTGCAGTTGTTCTCAGTCTAATTGCAATGGCGGCTGACGACAGCTCCCTGTATGCAGCGGTTAAGGTTCTTCTCTCCGTTCTGGAAACAAATTCTGCCATGCGGCAGGAAATGAATCGCATTTGTGGTTACAAGGTCTGTTCCAAATCACTAGTTTAGCTACATTTAAAATCCACTTTTTACATGTAATTTTACTCTATGCAGCTGCTTGCTTTCTTGCTGAAAATGAAGAAAACTCTGGTCAGTCACAGAACCTTTCAATTGATTCTGTACCTCTCGAGTTCCATGGAACTGAGCTGTGGTCCAGACTTTCTGCAGAACACAGCTGCTTTTCAGGCTCTGCTGTTGGATCTGGAGGTACACATTTAAAAAAACACTAGCTAAGGAATATCTCACCAATTTGTTACATACATGAACTCATGTTGTCAGGTTTGGAGGAACACATCAGAAAATCTGGATCTCTCAGTCCTGAGCCACTTTGCTGATATCTTGAAGTGCCCAAGGTAGTTCCCACCATCTTTCAGCATGTTACCAAACATCACAGCTATAATCGAATCTATTTACTCACGTGACAAGTTATGCAACAACTGGACACTGGAATAAAGAGACTCTCTCATCGTCTACGCTGTCAACATTTTCCCAAAGCCTGACATCAATATCATGCTTGTGTATCATGGCAATGTCCAGCAGAAATGGGTTGAGAGAGAAGAACGGACTGAATTGAATACGATTTGCTGTCAACAAAACCGATACATTCTCTCTGTATCCTCAGCAATGAGAGCAGGATTGCAGTGGCCATGCACAGAATGGGTGTGCTTCCATATCTGCTATTTGAGCTGTGTGACCCTTGTGTGACTTATCAAAAAGTCAAACTTATTTCTTGTGTCATCACATGCCTCCTGAAAGCTCACTTTACTCCTCTGGATATCAGCAGGTACGACCCGAAAACATGCTGGCAAGATGTTTTCAAAATTTACATTTAAAATGCACATAATTGTTTCAGTTTTGTGAAGGATGACATGTTGTCTTAGGTTGGTAGAAACTGATGATTTATTGCGCATACAATGACTGCTTAGAGTTTGTGGTGCTCTGTTCTAAATCTCAGGTCAGTCATTAACTTATGTCATCAATGATAGTACCGGTACCTCTTTTTAGGAAAACAACACAGCACACTCATTGGCCGCAAATTAGGTACCGGCACACATATTTTGGTTTCGTTTTAGTTGTATTGAAGCAACATCGTAGGCATGATACAGTGAATTTCAACAGCCCTGCATGTTTTCTCTCTCTGGCGGCACTAAAACAAATTGACTAGGATGGATTTTTGGATACAAAACTCTTGTCTTGGATCATTACATTGTAACAGTTTCTCTAATGTTGTGGTCAGTGGGAAGAATCTTGCGCAAGGATCACCAACAGGGAGTTTGCGGAAAAGAATGAATGCCGAAAGTCTCTCTTGTGTTTTTGTAGGTGAAACACTCCCACATCAAATAGCCATGAATGACAATGTGTTATGTAAATACAATACAGTACAAGTAAATGTTACAAGTCATATACAGTAAATGAAACAAGTAGCTCTCAGCTTCTTTTAATGTCCCTCATAGTGTAAAAGGTAGGATACTCCTGATTCTTTTCTTAGTTGATGGCCGGTGTTTGCGTATTTTGCCAGAGTTGGGCTCTTCCTCATCTACACACTCCCTCCTCTTCATAATGCGGTCGAAAGCCACAGCACGTCTGACTGTGATCTTACACAAGATACAAAAGGTAACACATGACAATGTCTTCATGAAAGACTCCTTCTGACTTGTATGAATAACTCCACACGTCGAATCTTTGTTTTTTTAGATCAGAATTCTGCTCCAGCCAGCCTCATCTGGATCCGCAACCAGCTGTTACTTGCTCTTTGCGACATCCTTGGCTCAGACAGCCCGCTGATCAAAGAGTAGGTGTCACACCTTACTGCTTTGCAAAACTAAAACAGGATGGAATCAAATTTGCCATAATGTCATGGAAAAAACTTTAACTTGTGCTGTGTTGTATTTTCTAAGTCAACAGAATGCTATCTATGATGCCCTGGGCAGTGATTGGTTTCTGCACTTCCTGAAGCCGCACCTTCACTCTTCCACTGTGAAACTGGGTCTCATCCTGATCACACACTTCCTGTCCTGTCCGACGCAGCAGAGCAGCTTTAGGGAGGTGGTGCTCCTTGGAAGCCTCATAAATGGCATGGAGCAGCCCTTTGCTATTATAGGTACACATTAGTGCAGTAATTATGGATGATTCAATGATGCCTTTTTGTTTGTTGGTTTTTTGTTTGTTTGGATAGGAATAAGGGCGGAGCATAGTGTTGTAACACAACAGAAAACTGCAGGCAAATTTACAGAAATTTGAAGCTTAGTTGGGGAATTTTGGATGTTTTCCAGAGGAATTAATAATATGAAGATAAGGACACTGAATAGACGACACACATTATACGTGTACATTGTTATAAATTTCCACTGAATACCTCAAAATGAAAATGTGAATTTTTGCAACATTTCCAGTCCTCCACCAGATCCAGTAGACAGTGCTGTTTTTATTTATTGATTTTATAGTTCTGTGTCTGGAGTCATTTCCATAGACTGTGTCGGTCTGACTTCCTAGACCTCCCTAGTTGTTGTTTTCCCTCTCTCTCTTTCAGTTGTGCAAGTACATCAGCCCCTAGTTGATCATTTTTGGGCAAGACTGGCTTACTGTGTGCGACTTGGTTTCCATACCCAGTAAAGGGCAATCGTGAATAATTCCTATAAACTCGGACAACAAATGGACATGTAAATGTGTGTTTTTTTTGTGTGTGTTTTCTCCCCCCAGATAACCTTCGTGCTCACCCTTGGTCATATGAATGTTCCAGTGCTGCATGCCCCGGTTTTGATGTTCTCCAAAGTCTTCTGGTCAGACACTTTCAGCTGCCGCAGGTCTATGAAGCTCTGGCAGCTCTGCTGCTGGGAAGGAGGGTCACGCACTCTGCAGAAATAGAGGTGAGGATTTGGGCTTGAAATGGGATAGGCTCCAGCACACCCGCGACACTAGTGAGGATAAGCCGTTTGGAAACTGGATGGATGGATGATATGTAAATGGAGAATCATAGTAGAAGAGTGGTTAGTGTGTCCGCCTCACAGGCAATTAAAAATAAATTAAGAGCATTGGGTTTAACGCTCAGGTCAGGCCCTGCATTGTGGCTTGTGCCAGTGTTTTGTTTTCTGTCCTGCGTCTTCCTCCGACCTCCCAAAGGCACATGTTAGGCTTATGAATACTCTACTTGCCCATATCGACTCTGGGAATGGTTGTTTGTCTCCATGCACCCTGCCACTGACTGTTGACAAGTTCTCAATGTACTCAATGACTCAGGTGGTCACTTAGCTCCTGGCCACCCACAATCCGAACGACGATGCTTTAGAAAATGGATCAAAGGATGGAATGATGTATATGGTTAGATTAGTTGATGACACTGAAATTGTGCCACATGTAATGTACAGGTGAATTTGGATGGCTCCCTCCAGTCATTGATCGACAGCCAGGTAGACAGTCCGGCCCCACAGCTCTGTATGGAGGCCGCAACAATTCTGCTTGAACTGGTCAAAATTGTCATCACGCAAGTAAAAACATTAAATCCTCGCAAGCGTTTGTGAATTACGTTTTAAGGTGAATCAATGACAACCTGTTGTTTGAATAAAGCATCGGCGAAGCATTGATGCATCATGGGAGTTGCAGCTGCTAGCAAGTGTAATGCAGTTCTTCTGCCTATTGCATAAACTTCGACCCCGAGATCCACTTTGGGCATCCACAGAGTTCCTCCACGCGCTTGTTGCTGTTATGTTCCCCTGGTACAGTGCAGAGGTTTGTGCATTAAATTTGCTTTATATTTCATGACATTGCTACCTGGTTCCTTTTGGTTGATGGTAGCATTTTTTTCAGGGGGAGCATGAGACTTGTAGAATAACCGAATGTGAGGATGAACTCAGGATTCAGTCACACAGGAAGCCAGTGTGTGATTTTATCCGTATTCTGCTGATGGACAGTCTTCTCAATGTGTCTGGCAACAACAACACACATCCTTTGGTGATACTGGTGGAGGTAAGCAAACAAATAAATGAGAACATTGAAAGCTAGGTATCTTATATAGATCACCCACAAATATCAATACATATTCTGTATACACTCTTTGCATGTTGAACCTGCAAAACTATGACTTCTCCAGAAGGTGCCACTATTTGCTTGGTTACCGAATGAATGGGGCAGAGCAATGGCACTAATGATGGAATTACTGTACTGTACTTCGAAGAACAAATAAAACCAGAGTGACTGTGTTGAGTGTTTTCCAGTCTCATGTTGCAGGAAGTTCGGAAATATAATAATAGTAATCATTCCGGTAATAATAAATCTATTATATAGTTTTTTCCAGATGGCGCATCGTTGGAGCAGAGGCAGAGTTTTCAGACTGAAATGCTGAAGTTCATGATGGACGTCGTCTACGTGCTCAGCAACGATAATGACAGTTACACCCACCTTATATCACAAGGTAACGTGGCCATATAGATTATCCGTGTGCCTAAATGTGCCTCTTAATTCATTTATTATTCTCGATCTGTGTTTTACTGTTTTTGGTCCTGATTGTAAAGTGTCCTTGGGTGTCTTGAAAGGCGCTTATAAATAAAATGTATTATTATTATTATTATCATTCTTTTGTATCCAATACGGTATTGCAATATTGTGTATCATGTAGGCTCCAAAGGGCAACGACCTGCAGACCAGATGTGCACATTGATGGGTAATGTGGTGCTCTTCTGTAAGGTTCTGGTGCAGGCACTTTACAACGGAACATTCCTGGGGGCCTCTGAGAGTTTAGTCAACTTCCTCGCAGATCAGATCGTCGTGGTGAGATGAGCCGATACGCACATATGCTCATGCCCTTAATCCAAACTACAGCTATGGCCAAACAACCATGTCATGCTAAGATCAGTATAGCGTGGAAGAAAACCACATGTAAATGACATGTGCAGGATTTCTGTTAAATTCAGTCTGTTCACGTGAGACAATTCCGCAAGGCATTCATGTTACATTTCATTTGCTAGGGAAACATTCTCCCAGTTATGTCGGAAGGTTATACAGCGATGGGGGAAAAAAAAATCTGGATTGTGTGATTGTACTTCAGTAGTTTCTGATCATGTTTCGATGAAGAGTTTATTACACAGTAGATAAATAAAAACATAATGTAATGTCATTTATTAGTTACTTTAATCTACTAACGTTTGATGATATAGAACTGAAAATCCCTGTGATATTTCATTCTGACCTGTATTATTTCTTGATGCATCAGGCCCTGGAAAAAGGACAGACTCAGAAGGAGAAGACAGTGTCAGCACTCTACTCCTGCACAAATAAGGCCCTGCTCTACTTCCTTTCCCAACCGCGCCATTCCAGAGCCGAGTTGGAGGGCATCATTAAAACATTCCAAACAATCAGTGATCGCTGGGATGTTCTCTTGGCAACTTACAATTCAAACGTGAACTTCATTACATGTCTTCTTCATTGTCTGCTATTGATTGGCTCTGGCAGGTAACGGCTCACTCAGATGCAGCGACTCATATTTGCACACTTGCATAACCATGAATATCAAACTGACCTACAGTAAAATGTTTGTGTGTGTGTGTGTGTGTGTGTGTGTGTGTGTGTGTGTGTGCCACTCCCTCCACATCTAAGCGCCTAGGGACAAAACAAACAAG
>CAAKHF010019570.1:0-10977 GCA_901007745.1 Hippocampus kuda | reverse complement strand
AGGGGACACCCTAAATTGGTTGCCAGCCAATCGCAGGGCACACAGAGACAAACAACCATGCACGCCCGCACTCACACCTAGGGACAATTTAGAGTGTTCAATCAGCCTGCCATGCATGTTTTTGGAATGTGGGAGGAAACCGGAGCACCCGGAGAAAACCCACGCAGGCCCGGGGAGAACATGCAAACTCCACACAGGGAGGCCGGAGCTGGAATGGGACTTCCAGATCCAGACTGACAAGATGGTAATGGCGAACCAACCAGATATCGTGATCATAGATAAAGGGCAGAGGAAAGCCGTTGTAGTGGATGTAGCGGTCCCAAGTGATGGAAACATCAGAAAGAAGGAACACGAGAAACTTGAGAAATACCAAGGGCTCAGAGAGGAGTTGGAGAGAGCCTGGAACGTAAAGGTGACAGTCGTGCCTGTGGTAGTCGGAGCACTCGGGGCAGTGACCCCCAAACTAGACGAGTGGTTGCAACAGATCCCGGGAACAACATCAGACATCTCAGTCCAGAAATGTGCAGTGCTGGGAACAGCAAGGATACTGCGCAGAACCCTCAAGCTTCCTGGCCTCTGGTAGAGGACCCGAGCTGAATGAGGGACGGACACCACCCAAGGGGTGAGACGAGGATTTTTATTTTTTTAATATATATATATATGAGATAGAGAGAGAGATAAAAGATATGGAAATTGTAAAAAGTATTTTTTAAATTGTTTATTTATTTATTTATTTTTCTTTGCCAATTGTGTAGGTTCCCCGTGTGGAGCTAACTCTCTCTGAGCTGCAGGAAATGGCCACAAGACAACAACAACAAATAGACGCTCACCAACAGATGTTGGTTGCTAAGGTAACTTTTTAACATATATATATATATATATATATATATATATATATATATATATATATATATATATATATATATATATATATATATATACACACACACACACACACACACACATACACACACATACACACACATGCACGCACGCAGTCATTCTCTGGATGGATTGCCTGTCACTTGGTTTACGGTTGTCTCCATGTCGAGTCAGTCTTAAAGGGTCGCACTTGACACCCTACCAGTTACAGTCAGACCGCTGAGAAATGTGTACGCATGTGTGGTGTAAAGATTATGGCTTGTGCATGTATATCTTCTACAAGTTATCCTCTAAGGATTGTCAAAAATGACCAACAGTATTTGAGTGTCTTGCAGATTTTTTTTTAATGTGTAGCTCATACTTGTGTCGTGGGATTGGAACACTATAGGAAGGAAATGAAGTCATCAGGAAGCCACAGCTGCTGGGATATTCAAAGACTACAGGATGTGGGCCCTCCAGGAAAAGAACGAGTATAAATGCCACATCTCAAGCACATTTCGAGCAAGTTTATAAATTGATCCCATGGATATATTTTCTCAGTTGGTAAATTTGTTTTAAATGTGACACTAGGGGTGTTTAGAATGTTTTATGTCTGTCTTCAAACAGAAAATTAATTGAGGGAGTGTCTTTCTATCAGCAAGGGGCAACCCATACCTCATTTATTACCTCTGGCAATAGTACAATAGCGTGAAAGATAAGGAATGACAGCACAAGACCCAACTTTCAAAGGTGCTGTGTGAAGACATCGCTTGCATCGTTTTATGTGTGTAACACATTGCAGCTCTCACACTGCTGTTCACAAGCTTTAGAATTGGAATAAGAAACTCATACAAAATTAAACGGAACTCCGAGTGTTCAGACAAGTTTTCCTGCTATAAGCCACCATCATTTGTGTGTGGCATGAAAATCACCACATACATTTTAGTTTCTGATTATTTTAAGAACTCGGGGGCTGCCATGTTTGCGTCACATGAAATGACATCGGTAGGTAGTTGGAGATTTTAGATCCAGGGTCTTTTGCTTTTGTTGTTTGTGAGAGCCACCCTCACGCTATTCGTCTGAAGATGAAAATTCATTTATTATAATTATGGAATCCCTGTTCATATACAGTGGTACCTCTACTTACGGATTTCTCTTTTCATATGCAATTATCAAATTACAAAACACCACAACAGGAAAATAAATGCCTCTTGTTACGAAAGAAACTTCAAGATATGAAAGGTAAAAATACAGTATGGGCTGCTACTCGCAGCTCAGAGTTTCCTGAACGCAACATACCTATAGCTACTCTGCCATTGGCTATTACCGAGCATCATCCTGGCATCCCATTGGCTAAGAGGGACCTCCTACAGTATGTGTTTATGTGTCTAGATAGATATGTGTCGATGGAGCGTCCTCGTTATTCGCCCCTCGGGCCATGAGGCGTTACGATAGTTTTACCAAGATGTGGATCACCCAGAAAAAGTGTTCACCAGTTGGGCAATTGCTCACTATGCTGATGTTTGCCTTGGACCTTTTCGAAGGATTGTTAAAAGCCGACAAAAGCAAACGTCCTTGGATCAGTTCTTGACAAAAGGCAAAAAACACTTCTGAGAGAGAACATTGACTAAAAAGGGCAAAAAACGATGAGGACACAGTTAAACGTTAAATGACCATCATTTTTATTGTAAGTTCTTTCTTCTTTCTGTGCGGCCTGGTCCCCAATGACCCACGGACCAGTACCGGTCTACGACCCGGCTGTAGGGGACTGCTGCACTACATGCTCCAGAAAAGTGTGAAGTGCCACTGTCACATCTGCATCAGGTCAAGAGGAATACCATCTGAAGTTTATCGAATGAACAAGGTGTTCGACGATGCCCCTTCGTGGAGTTCTGTGAGATGTTCTTTGTGGCCATGGGGTACCAGACCCCCTGATACGGGCTGTTCTGAACTTGTCCGACCAGTGTCTGAGTTTGGTCCGCATTCCAGGCAGTTGGATTCGTTTTAAATGAGGTTTGGATTCCGACAAGGGTGCCCTTTGTCACTGTTCATAACCTTTTATGAACAGAATTTCTAGACGCAGCTGATGCACTGAAGCATTCCAGTTTGGTGGTCGCAGTATTACGTCTCATTCAGCGGCGATCTTCAATTTTCACTGGAGCTGGGATGAGAACCATCATCTCCAAATCTGAGACCTTTTTTCGTCATTCGGAAAAGGGTGGAGTGACTGCTACAAGGATGAGCGCATGCCCCAAATCAAGTCATGATTTCAAGACTCTTGGGGTCTTGTTCACACGTGAGAAGAAGAATGGAGCAGGAGATAAACTGGACAAAGTGGTTGGGGAGACTGTAATTTGGGCTTCCTAGCTAAAACTGTTGCCCCAGTGACCCAACCTTGGATAAGCAGAAGAAGATGGATGGATGGATCCATCAAAATGACAAAGCAAAGGTGCTTATTTCCTATTTTAAACAAAATACTTAACAACAGGGCTGTCACAAACAAATCTTTTTGGAATCGATTATTCCATCAATTACTCAGGGAATAACCCCCGCATTCCTGCCTTCCTAATTTTTGTAGTGGAGACAAAGCCACCTCCTTGACAATATCTGAAGTGTGAATATTTCAGGGATCATGTGGAGTGTGCATTTTAAACTGAAATCTTTTCTCCTCTGTGTTATAGGAGCAAAGACTGAAGTATCTTCAACAGGGAAGCAGATCCAACTATGGACAAACACAGGTGGGATCCAGATGGCAATTTTGAACGCCAGTTGTAAAGAAAAATATGCAAGGCACGCTCATTTGTGGAGTGCAGTATGTGCAGTTACTAGGAAAAGGATGGGAAACATTTGGAATTACCTGGATTTGTGCATGAGTTTGTCATAAAATTTGATCAGATCTCACATTTGAAGTTAAGTTTTCTGAAACAAACACACACTTAATGTCGTCATGTACAAAGATCGCAAATAATGGGCGCTAAATTGTGTGGGCCCCTCTCAGGCTCACTGCACACCAAGTGATGCGGCTAATGTAAATGAAGTGGATCAAAAAATTATAGTTGGAGACTGTTCACCGCACACTAAGCATTTGAGCACCGCACATTTACTCACATGTTATAAACCCTGTATTGTGTTTTAGGCTCCACATACAAGGCAATATCATATAATGTTATGCGATTTGTGTTCTAGCCTCAGGTACCTATGTAATTACAAATATAGAAGAAGAATCATCCTTATTTGTCATGCGCGCACACGCACACACGCACACACACACACATATACAAAATTTGATCTCTGCTTTTGACCCAACACAGTAGTGGATACAGCAGACCTCCATCCATCCATCCATCCATCCATCCATCCATCCATCCATCCATCCATTTTCTGAAATGCTTTACCCTCACAAGGGTCGCCGGGCGCGCTGGAGCCTATCCCAGCCGTCTTCGGGCCGTAGGTGGGGGACACCCTGAACCGGTTGGCATCCAATTGCAGGGCACACAGAGACGAACATCCATCCGCGCTCACACTCACACTTAGGGACAATTTAGAGCAGGTGTCCCCAACCGCTGGGCCGCGGACTGATACCGGGCCGCGGGTCATTTGGTGCACAGAAAGAATAAATAACTTACATTCCTTCCGTTTTATTCATTTCGGAATCTAAAAAATGAATTATTTTGAAAAATTACCGGATTCTCTGTTATATCGGTCTACAGTATGTCACTCTTGACGCAGATGAATGTGCGCTTCTCGGTCACGTGACAGGTTACCGCATAAAAAACAAACGTCTTTGAAAAGTTTTTTCGAGAAGGGGAAAAGGACCACCCAGGAGACAGAAGAGGAGCCTATGACTTTCAAGAAAGAGAAGATACATTTAATAGACAGTATCAGGAGTCCTATTTCAAATACGGCTTTATCTCAACAGGAGATTCACACGCACCAAGCCTACTCTGCATAATAAGTGGCGATGGTGATCGTATATTTCATGCAATTTTTATTCGTGGTGTATCTTATTGTGAAGGCACGTTTAAATGTTACCATAGCGACGAGAGAAATGTGGCCAGATAGGACATTCCTCGTGTCATGATTCGTGTTTATTATGTTTCGAAAATACCACATTTTTCATGCAGGTCATATCATATTATATTGTTGTATCTATCCGGCCTTAACGGCCGGTCCCTGAAAATATTGTCTGACATGAAACCGGTCAGTGGGGCAAAAAAGGTTGGACCTCTGATTTAGAGTGTTACATCAGCCTGCCATGCATGTTTTTTGGAATGTGGGAGGAAACCGGAGTACCTGGAGAAAACCCACGCAGGCACGGAGAACATGAACACTCCACACAGGGATGCCGGAGCTGGAATCAAACCCGATACCTCTGCTCTAACCACTGGATCACCGGGCCGCCCTACAGCAAGTCAAGTCAAGTCAAGTCAACTGTATTTATAGAGCACTGTCAAACAGCCATCGCTGCATACAAAGTGCTGTACATGGATCAATTGAACATATGTATGATAAACAGTAAAACAAATCGGTAATAAAGACAGTAGAAAGCACCAAACAGTAAAACCGAGAACAAATCTAAGTCATAAGTCATGCTGAGTCGAATACAAAAGAATACAAGTGAGTTTTGAGGAGGGTTTTGAAGATGGGCAGCGAGGAGGCTTGCCGAATGTTCAGTGGGAGGTCATACAGCAGACACACACACACACACACACACACACACACACACACACACACACACACACACACACACAGAGAGAGCGAGAGAGAGAGAGATGATCTGAAATTGTCCACGGTTTTATACAAGGCTTCATATAAATATATATATATATTTTAAATCTAATTTTATGCAGTACCTCAATTAAAAAACACACACACATTCTTGTGTGTGCACTGTGATGATCTAAGAGCAAAAATTGTTCATGCTATCTATGACAGAACACACCGCCAACGTGGTGACGCCAAATTTAAAATACTTTGTAAAATCTTTCCAAATATCGAGGACCCACCTCATTTGAGTAATTGTTGCTTCCTTGGTCCTCACTCCTCTGTTTCCATGGTAGCAGCTCCCATCAGAAATTCCATTGAGGAGGGAGGAGACTGACAAAGTCGTCAGGCTGGAGGAAATACAAATGTGTTTTGGGGTTTTGAGACGATCACTCATCGATGGTGTCATTTTAATAGAGATACAGATGACGTCGATGGTGTCATTTGATAATTGACTACAGATGACATCACGTCGTTTGTGCGTGTCACAAATGTGTGTCACGACTATTATTGTCACCACAAATGACCACTTTATACTTGATAGTTCATATTGGATTAAATTGAATTCTAATATCCATTCTGTTAACACTTCAAAACTTTGCAGATGCAAAGACGAGCGCGATTGGTCTGTCCCAAGAGTGTCTCCCACACCCCCTACCACCAATGCGCACAGTTCATATTTAAATGACTCATACATTTGCAAAAAATAAATAAATTCAGATATGTTGCTTACGCATTACGTTGAGTGTGAAAATCTGTGAAGAACTATCAACATGTTTTAATTTCCTGTATGTGGCCAAATGCATTTGAGAAATAGCAGCCTAATTACTACAAACCTTCGAAACAGGTTTAATTCAGTGTGGTAACCATGAGTCTTGCAATCAAGTCTTTGGTATCAAGTACTCCCCCAAATAAAACAGATACTCAGCAAAATATGTCCATTCAACTAAAATCGTCAAGAAATGACTATGGTTATATAATCTGAAGTCGTGCATCGTTGACGGTCCAGCTGGTAAATTCCCATTTTCGTATTCGTACGTCACCATCGAAGAGCGACAGGACTTCAGCAGAGGATGTCCCTCGATTCAAGCTAGTCCGTGGAAGCTCCTCGCGCCTCGATGTGCGTTTAATACAATTGAGAATTTTCTCAATATTGCGGCATCAGAACAACTTCGGGTCGCATTCAATGTTTTAAGGAGCGAGGAACTTTACAATCGAGCCTTGGCATGCTTTTATTTCTAAATAGTTCGTGGCAGTGCGTGGTGGCGTGGCATTTGATTTGACTTCCTCTCCCCGATTGGAGACGTTATATCGTCGGAGCCCATTTAGAGTTCATCTTGCCATCAGAAATTGTTCCAAACAACATCAACACATTATCCTGAAGTCATGTCAAATCATTTATTAAATACGCTTAACAAAAAAAAAAACGTATAAATGACGCTCGCGCTGTTTTACACGGCACCTGTTGCCAGCATGAGTGGCTAGCAGCTAGCCGCTCAACGCAAGCTAATCCAGCTGTCGGACTTTCATATACAGTAATGGTCACGAAGTATAATTATTTTTTACGACCACTAAATGGTGTCATTACACTGTCTTTTCTTTATTTAATCTGTTAACATGAACAAATACATGAATATAAAATAACAGTTATCTGTTGTTTGATTTTATTGCTCCACTTGACTCCTCTCGCCTTCCTTACACGAGGAAGTAACGTTTCCTCGTGTAGACGAGGAAGTGACGCTTCCTTGTGTGGCGTTCCATTGTGAGCAAACGTGTTCAATAAAGATTTTTTTTTTTTTTAAAGCGTGGTTTCAGTTTTCGAAAAAATCGGTTTCGAACAGCCTTCTGGAACGGATTATGGTCAAAAACCGAGGTATGACTGTATATAAACACATATATATTGAATTGTCAACTATTAAATTGTTGACAATTTTGATTGTCAACAGATGTGACAAATTGACTTATCTTGGAAGCTCTAACCCAGAAATAGAATCGATTGGCCCTTTGGGAATGTCACGGGTTTGCGGGACACAAATTGTGAAGTATATGGCCAAAAATGTGTATCTATGATTCCTTTTAAGGAACAATGTTATTCGTTCTGTTCGAAAACTGACAAGGCCGGTCAGCAGAGAGCAGGCCTACAAACAACCCCAAATACATATGTGATGCAGTCTTACATTTACAGTGGTTCCCGCTTTTCTCTTTTTGTTCAGTCTGAAGCTGAGAAACTGCAGCGGTTGAAGGAGCGAGTGGAGTCTCAGGAGGCAAAACTGAAGAAGATTCGAGCCATGAGAGGTCAAGTGGACTACAGTAAACTGATCAATGGGAACCTCTGTACGCCTGAACATACTCGTACTTTACACTCTACAAAAGTAGTGGATGACAGTAACATCTGAACCAAACATCAACTGATCATGTGTATTTCAATTCTGTGTACAGCGGCAGAGATTGAGCATGTTAGCAGCTTGTTTCAGGAGAAGCAGTCTGAGCTGCAGTCTGCTGTGACTCGTGTTGACCAGGTACCTTGGAGAGAGAGGAGGGGGGTTAAGGAGTCAAGTTCATGTCGCCCCAGGAAATTATATGTCATCTATATTTAAACTGCTTCACCAGCTGACCCAACAACTGGAGGATCTGAGGAAAGGACGCCTTCAGCTGCATTCCGTTGCATCCCCGCATGGGGCACCCAACCGACCCCAAGGTAGACACACTGGAATGAAAGCATCCCCACTCTCTAGCCCTGCTGCCTTAGAACTGAGGAAATTCTACCAAGAGCTGCAGGTAATAAAACGTTGTGCTTTTGTTCATGCAAAGTTCTTGACAACACGGAAGGACATTTCTCATGCTGTCGTGTCAGGCTCGCAACCGTCACAACTTGGAGCAGAGTAGCAAGTTAGCACACAACAAGGAGCTGTTGAACAAGAGGAATGCTCAGGTGACAGTGATGGATCAACGTATTGGAGACCTGAGGGAGCGACTACAGAAGAAACGAGCAGAAGTACTCTCACGCCTGAAATGTTTTCTCCTTAGGTGACTGTTTTGTGACCTGCTTCATTCTCTACTTTGCATCTTGCAGTTGAGCCGTATAAATGGAGGAGGCCCACATTCTCCTCAAAGGTCCACTCGTCCGAGTGGTGGAGTCTCAGGCCGAGTGGCTGCCGTCTGCCCTTACATCCAAGCTCCACCTGAAGGGGGACAGAAGGCGGGGTACCACCTGTCACCTGACACATCCCCCAAACCCTCACAACTCAGTCACGTGCGCTCCCTTTCAGGTGGGTACAAATTATTGTTGAATCTCTCACCGAACTTCATAAGATTTCTTCCTCTGATACCTGCCAATTCTTTAACTGGCTACTTTTCTGTCTCCTTTTCCTGTTTTTTGTTTTCTTCCTGTCCTTTTTGTGTATTGTTGTTTTCATTTTCAACTCCGGCGTTAATGTTCATGGTTGCTGTTCATTTTATCACTCCATTATGATTATTGTTTGTCAATCTCGCTGTAATGTGATGTCATTTGTATGTCCTCGTATTACCCATAACTGTTGCTGTGGGGTCCTGTTTTCATTACTCGTGACCATGGTTGTCCCGTTGACTGTGCTCTGTGGTTGTTATTGTGGCCGTGGGTGTGCTCATGCAGACGAGGACAAGAGTGGCATCAGCAAGTCTCCCAAGCAATGGAAAGTGTCTGATTTAGACATCACCCTGTCAGAGCCAAATGACATAAGCGAGGGCCCAAAGTCTCCTCATGGGGAGCAGAGTAACAACTGTGAGTTTTTAAGGAAAAAAGTTTTTCTGTTTACAGGTCAGAGCTCCTCACTTCTGCATTTTTATCACGGCCTGTCAATGACATGAATTCCAAAATATGAAACCTGTTCCTGTGAAGTTGGGATGTTATGTCAAACAATGATTTGCAAATCATGTTCAACCTATATTTCATTGAATGCGCTACGAAGACAAGATATTTAATGTTCAAACTGATAAACTTTTTAGCAAATAGTCATTAACTTAGAATTTTATGGCTGTTAAGTACAATTGCAAGGAATTTAGGGATTTAATCATCTACGGGCCATAATATCATCAAAAAGTTTAGAAAATCTTGACAAATCACTGCATGTCATTGAATGCCTGTTGAATTGAATTATTTTCTTCTCTTTTCCTTCTTACCGCTATTTTTTATTTTTCTTCTTCGTGCTACCGCTATTTTTATTTTTATTCTTTGTGACAGGGGTTCACTTTGGCCTGGGGAGTTAAGTTCAGCATTCGCTTCAATGATATCTGGCGCTTTCTAGCGTCGTGAATGGGTATAATGTCTAGACCCCGAATAAGATAATCCTTTATTTTATTTGTCCCACACTGGGGAAATTTACAATACATTCTGGGAATATAAGACGACCCCCACTTTTTCAGCCTTATTTCAAGGCGCAAAACACCGTCTTATATTCGGGCCAATACGGTTATTGTATTCAGTTTTTATTTATGTTGAACGCAATGTCCCAACTTCAATGGAATTGGGTTTGAATGTGCATAAACTCCTGCGCTTAAATTCTTATATTCAAACTGTATCTTCATTGTAAAGGAAGCAGGTGGTTATGAGACATAACATTGTCACCTTATGATGTGAAGTCCTTGTCTACAAGAACACCACCATATCTGATAGCCAGCAGCTGGTTGATGTTTTCTACCACACATGCACGCCCACACTCATTGTATTTTTATAATGAGCACATTTACTTTGATCATGTTCTCCATGCTTCCAGAATTCAGATTCTGATTTTGTTCTGGTTAAAAACTACTTCAAAGGTGTGGTCCTGAGGTTGGTGAAGTTGTCTTCAGAATTATAAGTGTGTTGAAAAACAGAGCAAACCTCACAATCATCATAATAGCTTTTTGTTCCATGCACATAAATGTACACTATTGGGAATACTTCAAATTATGAATCAAATCAAAACATGAAAAAAAAATTTGCGAGTGTTTTATTCCTTCATACAAAAGAGAAAATCCAGCTGTTCGAAAAACAAATATGTCTGCCTTTTGCTTTACGTTGACTGAATAATATAATACAATACATTCTGATTGATATAGCACTTTCACAACAGCTGCAGCTGTAACAAAGCGCTTTACAAAACATTCATTCATTCATTCATCTTCCGAACCGCTTCATCCTCACTAGGGTCGCGGGGGGTGCTGGAGCCCATCCCAGCTGTCTTCGGGCAGTAGGCAGGGGACACCCTGAATTGGTGCCCAGCCAATCGCAGGGCACACAGAGACAAACAACCATGCACGCTCACACTCACACCTAGGGACAATTTAGAGTGCCCAATCCGCCTGCCACGCATGTTTTTGGAATGTGGGAGGAAA